>CAWUFW010000931.1:600000-827500 GCA_963921515.1 Calotriton arnoldi
TCAGAAACAGAAGATGCTTGCAGAATTGACACAGTAGCCTTGTTGAACCACTTAGCAGAGAATGGACATAAGGTGTCCCCGAACAAGCTGCAGTACTGTTTGAATGAGGTACAGTACTTGGGACACAGATTAGAAAAAGGCAAGAGGAAGGTGTCACCAGATCGAATTGAGGCAATAATGAGCATGGCGGTACCCACTACACAGAGGGAAGTTAGGATGTTTCTGGGAATGGTTGGCTATTGTCGACAGTGGATTCCTAGTTTCTCCTTGAGAGCAAAGCCTCTGCAGAGGCTTACGCACAAGGATGTGAGTGATCCGGTACCATGGGACGAGGAGTGCTTGATGTCATTCCTGAAGCTAAGAGATGATTTGTGCAGGGCTCCCGCACTGGGAATGCCTGATTACAACAAGGCCTTTTCATTGTTTTGTTGCGAAAGAGGAGGATGTGCATTAGCAGTGTTAGCTCAGAACCATGGAGGTGTCCGTAGACCAGTTGCTTATTTTTCAGCTACTTTAGATCCAGTAGCTTCTGCGTTGCCCGGATGTCTAAGATCCGTTGCTGCAACAGGTGTCAGCATTGAAAGATGTGAAAGCATTGTAATGGGACATCCATTGACTGTACATGTACCACATTCGGTTGAGTTATTAATGACCAGGACCAAGACCCAGCACCTAACGAACAATAGGTTAACAAGGTACGAGCAAGTCATACTTGCCGCAGAGAATGTGACTCTGAAAAGGTGCTCCATCTTGAACCCTGCGACATTGATGCCTATACCGAACACAGATGATGAAGATTGTGAGGACCATGACTGTCTCGATGTGACCGAACTTTGCACCAAACCGAGACCTGACATTGTCGATGAGCCATTGGATGACCCAGATGAAATTTTCTTTGTCGATGGTTCATGCTTAAGAGACAGTGTGGGGCAATTGAGAGCAGCGTTTGCTGTATGTACTATTTCAGGAGTGGTCGACGCCGCTTGCCTAGAAGGAGTACGCTCCGCGCAGGTAGCTGAGATCATTGCCTTGACCCGTGCCTGTTTGGCCGCTGATCGAATTCGAATCACGATTTACACAGACAGCCAATACGGCTTTGGCGTGGTGCATGACTTCGGGCAGTTATGGTCTCAGAGGGGATTTTTGACATCATCTGGCTCACCCATTCGTAATGGAGAATATGTAAGACAATTGTTAGAAGCATTACAGCATCCGAAAGAAATTGCTGTTGTAAAGTGTTCAGCCCATGGGAAGGGGGATGACTTTGTATCCTTGGGTAATAACTACGCGGATGAGGTAGCCCGCTTCTGCGCAGAACAAGGATGCATATACACAGGCAGGGAGATAGAAGAGAGCCAAGAGGGAACCGATCTCAGCATAATGTTGACCATGGCAGACACTTGGGAAGAGCTTAAGAGATTGCAAGATGAAGTCTCAACCAAGGAAAGAGAGGGCTGGATCAAAGCTGGGTGCGAGAGAGGAGAAGTGGATGTGTGGGTATCCAACGATGGGAGAGCTGTGTTGCCGGAAGAATTGTTGAGTCCGATGGCTAGATTGATACATGGACAGGCACACCTGGGTAGAGACGCAATGATGAGAGTGTTCAGACAGACGTGGTATAACCCACGTTTCCGAGCAATGGCTGAGACGGTATGTCAGAGGTGTGTTACATGTCAACAGATGAATGCTGGAAAGAAAACTGTAGTCACACTGAGTCATATTGGAAGGTCAGGAGGGCCCTTCAATAGATTACAGCTGGATTTCGTGGAGATGCCTAGGTGCAATGGCTTGAGGTACATTCTAGTGATAGTATGTATATTCTCACGGTGGGTGGAGGCATACCCCACACGAAGGTGTGACACTCTGACAGTGGCTAAATTACTGTTGAGGGAGCTTATCCCTAGATTCGGGATCCCGACCTCTTTGGAATCAGATAGAGGTGGGCACTTCCATAGCGAAATCATGAAGTTACTTTGTGCAGCATTGAACATTGACCAGAGACTCCACTGTAGCTACAGACCAGAGGCTTCTGGGATGGTGGAACAAGTTAATGGAACTTTGAAGGCCCGGATGGCAAAAATGTGTTCTTCAACATCCCTGAAATGGCCCGACGCCTTGCCACTGGTGCTCATGAGCATGCGAAGTGTCCCAGACAGAAAGACCGGGTTGTCCCCCCACGAAATAATAATGGGGAGGGCAATGAGACTGCCAGCAGTACCAACTACAGCCTTGATAAACATCACTGATGATTTGATTCTCGATTATTGTAAAGGACTCTCTGATGTGGTCCGTTCTGTATCCCAGCAGGTGCAAGCAGCTGTGGTTCCAGCCTCGAGTGATCTGTGCCACGACTTGTGTCCCGGTGACTGGGTGCTCGTCCGGAAGCACGTGAGGAAGAGTTGCTTGGATGCCCGTTGGCGTGGCCCGTATCAGGTGATACTTATCACGAACACAGCAGTAAAGTGTGGAGGATTGCCGAACTGGGTGCATGCTTCCCATACCCGCAGAGTTCCAGCACCCTTGGAAGAAACAGCTCCTCTCGTAAATGAAAACCCAGCTGACGTGGTAGGGCCACATGAGAGGACAAGTCAAGCTGTAAGGGTCGCTGACACAGCTGGTGGTGCACTAGAGCAAGCTGAAGGGGGTTTCCACAGTTCGAACCCTGATTCAGGCACCGAAGAAGGAGAAGGTGCAGTGGGCGGAGAAGAGTCAAAGGCAGCAGAAAGAGGAAGTAGTGCACTGGGCATAGAAGGAGAAGGCAGACGAACGAACAGAAGTGCTGAAAGTTGGCCTGAAAGACAGAGGCGACTGAACCTGAGGTTAGCACCTGAGAGAGACCTTGCTCCAGTGTCCGAAGTATCTGAAACCGAAGCAAGCGACGAAGACCAAGCACAAGACAGTCGGCGAAGGTCCAAGAGAACAAGAGTGCCTTGTCGCAGATACTCTACCCCTGAGTGGACTTACACTGTGTTTGATGCAGGGGGTGGTGAATACAGGGAGACTGAAGTCAGTGGAGGTGTTCAGTCGGAGCCCGAAACTGGTGGTGAAGGTGGTGCTGCGGATGCCAGGGTTCGAGATAGACGGAACACTGACACTCACGATTCCGAATCCCCCACTTCTGAGTGAAGTCCGAAACTTGCTTTTGCATCGGGTCGAATTCCCGCCTTTCGGAGCTGAGCCGTTTTCACACGAAGTGCTGCTTTTGCGTCTTGAACTTTTGTATCACGTTCTGGTCGTGCTTAATGAGGATCTCATTATGGATCAGTAATGAACTGTAAATAAAAGTCTAAAAGAAGAAGATAACCTAGGTCCGAGTGGAAGAAGAATAAACTTAGGGACTTTCCACAAGAAGAGGAACGAAAACTAGGGAAGTCTTTTTCTGGACTGTGTAAATAAGTTGTGATCGGAAAGGGAAAGCCCGGAGATTTCATGGTTGCTCGAGCTGGTTAAGCAAGTCATAAATAAAGGACAGAGACTTTTCTGAGTTCTTTGCGATAACCAAGACTTTTTGAGAACTTTCGAAATCATGGAACCGGGAAATCCCAATCGTAGAGCAAAGTGGATTATAGGCATTCTTATAAGTAGTGTGATAATTTCAATAATCATAGTAGTTGTAGTCTCATATACTGGTTCGCATGAGCCAGAAGTAGAGGCAGTGACAGGGACACCTACACCTATCACGCCTAGTCAGAAGGGGGTAGACAGGGCAGCTGATAGAGCTATGATTTTAGAAGAAAGTCGTAGATTACATGTAGATTTGTCTAAGGGTGATTTTAAGCTTAATGCGTATGCTAAGTTGTTGTATGAGTATGTTGACGTGATGGATGCGAAAGATTGTTATGTGTGTATGCAGTTGCCTACTTCGGTGGATGAGGGTATTAGATATCATCATCTTCCACTGACTTATGGTATTTCTTGTAGTCTTTTGCTTAGTTTGTTTTATGAGAGAGATCAGTTCGAGTATTTCTTTTCCAATTTCGACGCAGTGCTTCCTGAAGTCCCAGCTTACAAGCATTTGAATAAGTATGACTATTATAAGACTGAGGACAGACTGAGGAAGTACTTCATACCGAGTTTGGAATTGGATACAGCATTCGCACACAGACACAATCTGACTTGCTTGATGTCGGATGTAGAGAGAAAGTTTGTAGATCAGGTTGAAGATAGGTATAGAAAGCTGACTGAATCCCGAGATTTAGGGCATCACAGGACAGATTGGACAGAGGAAGAACGGTTGCATAAGACCAAGGGAAGCTATGGTCCTATAGCGTTGGATAAGGAGCAGAGGGGTAAGTTGTGTATAAGGCGTTATCAGACTTACTACGAAAAGGTTCCAGTGGGACAGAGTACTTGTGATCACGTTTTCACCATGGCAGATGAGGCAAAAGATTTTCTCCAAGGTCCTGTACAAGTGATACCTACGGTGTATTACGTATGTGGGAAGAATGCTTACGTGAGGTTGCCTGCAAATTGGTATGGAACATGTTATTTGTCAATAATATTTCCAAAGATTTACCATACAGAAGACTTAAATCTTCTGGAGGGTGGAGAGCATTCAAGAACGAGAAGAGCTGCAAGTGCAGGAATCGTTGTGGGGGATATCTTTGGAGCTATGATACCTAGTCTAGGAGTAGTCTTGAATGATGTGAAGATCCGGAGGTTAGCGACTGTGGTGGATGAATTTTCGATGAACACAGCAAAATCGTTGGTGTTGGTGGAAGGAGAGATGTTGTCGATAAGGGGAATGGTTTTGCAGAATCGCCTTGCTTTGGATGTCCTATTGGCAAAAGAGGGCGGAGTCTGTAAAATGCTGAAGGTTCAAGAGTGCTGCACTTATATACCAGACCGTAGCAAGGATCTGGAGAAATATATAAGTAACATCACTATGATCCACACAAAGATAGCGGATTTGACCGAAGAAGGGGCCTGGGAAAAGGTCGGAAAGGGTTTTGGTCAAGTGGGAGGTTGGTTTGCAAACCTAGGAAAGGGATTCCTTGGGTACTTCCTGAGACCACTCCTTATCTTGGTGGTTTGTGTGGCTGGCTTGTGGATTATGGTTAAGGCCTACAAATGGTATCGAGCAGGCAGAGTCAAGAGAGCTTTGAGGGAAAATGACATGAGATTGGCAAGATTGCAGGACAATCAGTATCAAAGGCTCAAGAGCATGGAGAACTTCAGATCAGGGAAGATGGGAACAAGTTCTGTTTAGGTCGGTTCCTTCTCCGAGGGAGTAGAATGAGATGTGATGACAGGAGTCATCAAAGGGGGAACTGATAGAGCGAAATGTTCTTGTGAATTGTAGGGGTGCATCATAATCACTGATAGGCCGCACCCACATGTATTCAGACATATATTCGTTTATATTCATTGTATACTCATGTATGTTTAGCAAAGAATGAATAGTTCACTGAGACGAAGTGAACTCAGCAGTATAATGGTGTTAGGATAATGATGTAATGTAATGCTTTTTGAATTGTGTGAACATAATGCATAGAGGAATTAGTTCGTGTATGAAATGTAATTGCAGTAGTTTAAACGTGCACCATATTAAAGTTGCACATGTAATTCATTGTTTGCATAATGAATCGTAATGAATATGCTTATAGTGAAAAGTAAGAAGTGTGTTTAAAAGTTATATGTAAGGGCCTGACTACATATATGCTTAAGGAAGGCCTGGTATATTCTTATGTTAGCATATAATGTAGGCCGAAAAGGGTTTCTCTTGGAAAGGCTCTCTGGGCACAAACGGTAGATTTAATTAGCACAGTAGAAGGTTTCTGTTGAACGTATCTTTTTGTTGCAGGTGCAAGGACACATGTCTCGTTAGTAAAGACTAACTCTTTGTTTTCAGAAGTTAGAAAGATGGGAGGCATGGTACGGGGAGTGCAATGGAATTTAGGGATGATACTTTCAGCGGAGAAGGCGCCTGGGACTCAAGGTCAACGAAACCGTCCAGGATGAAGTCACCGTTTCAATGGAAAAGCACAAGAAAGAAGACCTGGCCAAGAGGGCGTAAACAAGGCGTGTACCTTTGTAGTATGGTTTTGTATTAGGGATAGTGCCCTGAGGGAGGAGGCCGGAGAAGCGGTAGGGGAGACCTGAGAGAAGGACAGAGCTGAGCTTAGGTATATAGTGATTGCACTTCTTAGGAAGCTTTCACAGCTGACACCTTTTATTCTTTCTTGCCTGGGAAAATCGTTATGCAGGGATGTCACTTAGCATTAGTGTAGGGACAGCCATTGATTTTAAGCTTGTTTAGGCCCATGAAGAGCAACTTAGAAATAGGAGCAATCATAGTCTGGTTGGTCCTCCTAGAACTGTCTATTCTTCTTATCCTGAGTCGGATGAGACTCCTGCGTAGATTATTATTTGTATTAGTGCCCATCTATTTCTTTAACCTCGTGTTGAGGTGCTTGCACGTTCAGTTATTTTTGGCGATAATAAATTCTCAAACTTGAATTCGGAGTCCGTGGTCCTTTCAGACAAAATGAATGCTGATATCTAACCTGATGAGATTCTCTCCTTTACACTATTCAACAGGTAAAAAGATCTTGGCGGCCAGAGGGTTCTTATAGATAATTAGATAAGAATCGGCGTTATCACTATGACGAGGATTGCCTGGGGGAGTACACTGAGCAGGAGGTGATGGACTTCTGCAGGGAGAGAGGGATACCCACAGTAGGCAACACCCGCAGGAAGTTGTTCCTCTATGAGGCCCTGAAAAGGGGGGAACCCTTAGAGCCCCACGGGGACCTTTCCGATTACCCCTCCGCATATTTAAGGGATGGATTTGGTAGAGACCGTGAGGAGGACTCTGAGAGTGAGAGGTCCCAGTCCATAACCCTGGAGGGTGGTGACTTTGAGGAGGAAGAGGATGTGAGGGCAGAGACACCGGTAGCGAGGGAGGACACCATAGAGAGGGAGTCCCGTGCTGGGTCCAGCCCCAGGGGCACTGCCCCACCCCTTTCCCTGTCCCCAGAAGAGTGGGTAGATAGGAGGGAAGAAAGGGAGTATCAGCTGGCGCTGGAAAGGCTCAGAGTGGAGCTAGCGCAGCTGAGGGTTGAGGAAAAAAGGCTAGAGACTGAAAGGGTCCTAGCGCAGGAAAGGATGGCGGAGGCGGAGAGGGCCTTCGCCAGGGAGAGACTAGCTCAGGGGGTAGGTTGTCCCCTGAGAGTGGTTTCTGTGGTCTGGATTCACCAGTGAGGGTGGGATCCAGTGGTGGCAGCGAGAGTGAAGCCAGTGCAGGAAGTCCCACTTCCAGAGCCCGGAAGATGGTGCCTGATCCCCAGGAGGAGGGGGACAGGTTGGAGTTCCAGGGCAGGGGAAAACTGTCCCATCAGTCTTGGGGGAGTATGTGGACGGGTGTTGGACTGCACTGGAGGAGTGGATGGTGGGTGGCGCGGTGACAGATGGGGAAGAGCTGTTCCGCCTGATTATCAGGGAGCATGTGCTCAAGAGTTGTTTTCCCGGGTTGCGCCACCACCTGTTGCAGTGTGGGCTCTCCGACCCCAGGGAGCTTGCACGGGAGGCAGACCTTTGGGTGAGTGCCAGAGAGTCTGAGAGGGCAGTGGGGAGTGATCCTGAAGGGAGTGGTGCAGGGATCTTCCAACCCAGCGAGGTGGGAGGGGTGGAGAATCGCCCAGCTAGGTCCCAGGAAGGTGAGAAGGTTGTAGGGCCTCACATCCTATCCATAGGAAGGAGTGGGACGGGGAGGTGTCCCGAGGTGCCCCAACCGCAGTCTCAGGGCCTGGAGAGTTCCATAAGGGAACCCCAGGTTGGGAGCCTAGGCTGTCCCGATGGGCCGTCCAGGGAAGGGGATCCCCTAGTGTCAGGAGAACCCGGGCGTCGGTAATCCGAGCTCCAGGGGTTCTGGGGTCTGCCCAGCCACAGGGTTTAGATCCTGGGCTGGGGTGCCAGGTTCAGGGGCTGCCTGACCTGGAGGGAGGGGCACTTGTAAGCAAGGTCCCTACCGGTTTCACTTCCAGGGGTACTTCTTCAGGTGGGAGGGTGCGGAACTCTGGAAGGGGGTGCCGAGGAGGAAGGACTCGCCTCTGGCACCGGCTCAGCCACAGGGCTTAGATCCTGGGTTGGGAGGCCAGGGGCAGGGATTGCCTGACCTGGCGGAGGGACGTCTGTAACCAGTGTCCCTCCCGGAACTGACTTCCAGGGGTACTTCTCCAGGTGGGAGGGTGCGGAACTCTGGAAGGGGGTGCAGGGGGAGGAAGGACTCGCCTCTGGCACCGGCTCAGCCACAGGGCTTAGATCCTGGGTTGGGAGACCAGGGGCAGGGATTGCCTGACCTGGCAGGAGGGACGTCTGTAACCAGTGTCCCTCCGGAACTGACTCCCAGGGGTGCTTCTCCAGGTGGGAGGGTGTGGAACTCTGGGAGGGGGTGCAGAGGGAGGGAGGACTCGCCTCTGGCACCGGGGCAACCTAAGGGTTTAGACCCTGGGTTGGTGGATCGGATGCAGGGTCACGGCCCTGGGAGAGAGTGGTGTTCTGAGGGTGCCCCGCAGAGGAGGAGAGGGCGGAACCCCAGAAGGAGAGGTAGGGGGAGGAGAGCCTCGCCCCTACCTGGTGGACAGTGTGAGAGTGTGGTCCCTAGGTGGGAAGACCATTGGCAGTTTGGGACTGCACGGAGGAGGAGGAGAGTGGTCAACGGGTACTACGGGCCTGGGGCTACTGCCCCCACTCTATGAGACAGCCAGGGCCAGAGACATCTGGATGGCCTAGGGCCCGGTCCTGGCTGCAGCCAACTAGGGAGCACCAGTGGGGTGGCCTAGTTGGGTCAAGAGGAGTTGAGAGAGGGAACCATCGGGTTCCAGAGTGGAGAAGAACCTGCGGGTGTTCCTGCAGTTGTGGGCCCGCGTCCAAGTTCTCTCGCCCTAAGCAGGGAAGCCCATCAAGGCATTGATCGGTCTACCCTGGCTTGTGGCTGGGAGGGGGTTGTGTTGGACTTGGCCCTTTTCCCAGAAATTTTTCGCTTTTATGAAGGGTAAAGCATGGTATGTCCGAATAGAAGATGCCAAGTGCTGGATAAAATGGTACACACTGTTAGCGCCGCCATTTTAGAAACGCACTGTGGAAAAATGTCCCTGCTAAAATGGACGCCATGCCTGCCTGCCCATGTGACGCCTGACTGAGGTGGGTTGGCAGCCTAGTGGTTTGTGCCCCAGCGCCCCTGCTTTTGGAGGGAAGCGTCGCACCGAGGGTGCTCTACTCCTCCCCTGAACCAGTTAGAACCGGTTCCGGAGAGAACCTTCTAGGCTGCCATGTGAGGAGACTGAGGCAGTGCAGAGCCTGGACTGAAGGGGAAGGGACCTTCTGCCAGGGGAGACCGCCACATTGGGCCTGTGTGCTGGCCCCTGTGCCCATCTACACCCCCTGTTGTCCCCAGGGCCAATAAAGAGACATTGCCGGAGTGGAGGCTGCTGTGCTGGCAGGATTGCCACCCTACCGGAGGATGACCGTTCTGAGGAGCTGCTGCTTCGGGACTGGTGAGCCGCCCTCCTAGCCACTGATCTCACCCTGCATTACATGTCTCTTGGCCTCTAGCGCCTGTGGAGCGCTATATCTGCGGTGCCAGAAGAAGGGAGAGGGTGCCTGCAGCGCTGGATTGCCAGAGCGCTACTTATCCTGGGGGACCCTGGAGGTGGGAGCGCTGCCTGTGCCTGCCTGCATGAAGAGGAGGGCTGATGCCTGCACCCTAGCGCTGTACCCTGGAGTCTGGAAAGCGCTGTAACACCCCCTGAAGACACCGTCTGCAAAGCGCTGTGGGGGACTGAAGCGCTGTGACAGAGAAGCGTGTCACCGCCAAGATCACCGCCGCGGCCGAGCCGCAATTGCCAGAGTTAGCGGGTGCCTACCCCACACTGGTGCCGCCTTGGGGTGCTGCCGAGGAGAGCGACTGGTGAGGAGGGGCAGCGGGAGCCTACCCCGTGCCCTGAATCCGCCCAGGATCACCGCCGCAGCCCGGAGAGAAGAAGCGCCGCCGAAGCGAGTGCCCGGAGGACTGCCTGGAGGTGGGCGGAGCTGCGGGACGGAAGCCAGGCGGGAGCCTGCCCCGCGCTGGCTGGGCCAGAGAAGAGACAGGAAGCTGTCGGGAGCCTTGCGGGCTCCGTGGCGAAGTCCCGGGCCCCACGAGGGAGGCCCGGGTGAAGAGAGACCCGTGTTGCGGAGCAGACCGGGAGCGGGAGCCCACCCCGCCGGTCTGGGTCTCCGCCATAGGAGGAGTGCCGTCAGGAGCCTCGCGGGCTCCAGTAACGTCCCGGGCCCCACGAGGGGAGGCCCGGGTGAAGTCTGGAAGTCCCGGTGAGGTCAGGAGGGGCGAGAGGTCCCAGCCATCGGGAGCAGTTTGGAGAGTAAGGCAGAGGGGGGGCCCGAGGCACATTGTCGGTGCCTGCCCCTGCCGCAGTGAAGTCCCCGCATGCTGATCGCCGGAGTTCCGGGGAAGTCGGCCGCACGTCAGGAGAACCCGGAGTGAGAGGCCCCGGACTGCCGGTGAGTGGGGCTGAGTTCTGGGACGGTCGGGGGCCGGCCGAGGCACATTGTCGGTGCCTAAGGCCCCGAGGCTCAGTGAGGGCCGCCCACGCATCTGCCCTCGCAGCTGCCACGTGTTGGGACATAACTTTACACCCCGAGTCCCGGAGGGGGGCTCGTAGAGAATTGCGGGTGCCAGGAGGGCCTCCAGGAGGGCCCGTGTGGACGTCCTGCACAGCTGCCCCGCCTGCCAGTGGGCAGCTGCATTGAGGGGCAGTGTTTACTTCCCAGCCCCGGAAAAGGGGAATTGGTCGAGGTACATTGTCGGTGCCTTCCCCCGGTGTCCCCAAGCCCTGGAGGAGAGGGACTCCAACAGGAGCAGAAGCGGGCCACTATTAAAGAGGGGCTCCAACGTGGCCATAGGGGTTTTATTCCACCCAGCTGCCCCGCAGGACAGTGGCAGCTGTTCCTCACGGGCAATTGTTGTTCGGGAGACCAAATTGGGCTTCCCCTGCACAGGCAGTGCCAGTACTTGTTTTGGGCTGATTCCCAGCTGGCCTGCGAGTGCGCAGGCAGCTACAACGGAGTGGGGACCCTGCCCTTGACTTGGTTAGGGGTGGTGTCGGGGCACATTGTCGGTGCCCGCCTTCCCCCCTGTGTTGCACTGACTTTACAGCTGCCCCGGATAACAGTGGGCAGCTGCAACGTTGAGAGGCATTGTCCTACCAGGGGCCCGGGAGTGGGGCTCCCCTGTGTAGAGTGGCGCACAGGCTAATCTGCAGCGAGGGGCATGCCAGGCGTGTAAGGCCTATTGTGTTATGCTCCTGATTCCTGCCTGTTTATGTTCTAGGGCCAATTCCAGAGTGGTGTGCCTCCGATTGGGGCGTGCTGTGGTTATCCTTGCGAGGCCTGTTGCCTCACCTGATTCATTGCTGAAATGAGATCCTAATGTGTTTCCATGCCTCATGTTTTTAGGCTACTGCAAAGGTGCTTTATTCTCGCACCCAGTATTACTAGTGGACTTTCATTCCCCTTTGTACGAGCGATGGATTTGGCAGCGGCCCGATTGGCGCTGCCCTGTACATAGTCCCCACTGTTCATATCTACCTGGTGCCAGTTGGCGCCATGTACATCCCTGTGATTATTGGTGCTGAGTTCTGCATAATACATATGCTGTTTTTCAACTAAACTGGTGTGGTCTCCGTTTGTAGTGTGCCTGGTGTGTCGCCTGTGTGTGCTGCGCGGATGCTTTACACAATTCCTCCGGAGTTTAGCCTGCCCGCTCTGCACCACGCTACCCCGTTTCCAACACCCATGTTTTACAGTCAGCATATTCCCATGTTGATGACGGCATTCTTTGAGCCTCCATGGGATGCTTCAGCTCCTGTCGGACCGGACACCAGCTCTACAACAAGCACACAGGTATCGAGTGTTTCCTCAGTGGCTGCTGCGGGAACTGAAGATGATCACCTTTGCTCCACTGACCTGCTACAAGACGTGTTACAGGGACCGTCGTCTGGGAATGCAAGAGACAGTGATGTTGTGTCTCCCACACAGGACACATAAACATAAACATTTGTGCTGATATGTGCTGACCTGCTGCCCTCTTGCCTAGGGAAGAACTGGACCTACAACCCATCTAGCCTGCTGGCCTCCTGATCTCAGCCTTATGGACATAAAAGTCTCCTCAACAGCTCCTTGAACTGTCTTTAGTAAGTTCCTGACCCCCAAATGGTGCCCCTCAGGTCCTGGACCCTTATTGTGGCTCAGCAGGGTCTCAAATCAAGCCTTTGGGCTCCTCGTGACTGTGAAAGGGCCCGTTCGCACCAGAACCGCAATGCTTGCACCCAAGTTCAGCACGAGGTAAACATTCAGCGTGACTAATTTGGGACTGTAATCATCGCTGTCGCCTGAACTTTTCACTTTGACCGAGTCCAGCGCAAGCAGCTATCCCCTGCTGGTGTTTTATGCTTTTAGGTGCTATTTTACAGTGTATTCTTTAACAATTAATAACTCCGGTTCTACTGATTAGATTTTAGTCACTTTGGTCTTGTTTTATTTACTAAATTAAGCTAAATTTTTCTAGCCTGATGTGGGCTCTTTTTGTGTAGTGTTTTAACTGTTTTACTGCTTGGAGTGTAGCACAAATACTTTACACATTGCCTCTAAGTTCATTCTGGCTGCTCTGTGCCAAGCTACCAGGCGGTTGAGCACAGGTTAATTTGGGGTTTGCTTGTGCCTTACCCTGACTAGGATCGTGATTACTGCTTGACCAGGGCTCCCGCCCCACGTCAACCAGTAACCAAATTTCTAACACTGGTGATCAGCGGTGAGGATTGGACTTCTGTTTGTGCAGTGCCATACAGGGATTCTTTGTACACTACCATCCCATATTTAAGACCAATTTGAGTTTAAATTCTCCCTGGTGGGACTTTTTGTTTTTCCCCAAATTTTTCATCTGACTGTTGTGTCTGAAACTACACCTGAAAGAATGGAGTTTGAGCGGGCCAAATGGATGTCTACACTGTGACCCAGCTCAAGGAGTTCTGCAAGGAGAGGGGACTTCCTGCCAAGAGCACCACCAGGAAGGAGGGGTTGCAAAAGGTGCTGAGGGCCTAAGCAGAAGCCCATCAAAGACTGGTTGAAACCACAGGAGAAACTAATGAGATGGAGGGGCTTGAAGAGGACCTTACTCAGGAGCCACTTGCAGTGGAAAGGGATAACTTGACCCCTGGAATGGAGCCTGCATCAGGGGAGGGAGCAGTGTCTCTTCCCACAAGCTGTTCCCTGAGGAACTGGCAGAGAGGAGGGAGGAGAGGGAATTCAAGCTCCAAATGGCCCAGTTAAGGATGGAGGAGAGGAAACTGGCCATGGAGGAGAAGAAAGCTGATGCAGAGAGAGCCTTAGAAGAGAAAAAGTTGAACTTGGCTCATGAACTGAGTCTTAAGGAGCTGGACATTAAGGCCAGATAGGCAGAGTCCAGCATTGATGGTGGCAGCATGCCTGCAGTGTCTGAAGGAGGCAAAATGGTCTGCATCCCCAAGGATTTGGTGTCCAGTTATGTGGTGGGAGATGTTATTAACAAATGGTTTGCCACCTATGAGGTAGCCTTGAAGATCCCAGAAAAGCATTGGGGGTTGGTTTGTGGAAACACATGCCTACAGTGGGGCGGGACACACTTTGTTATATCCTCTTAAGTGCCATTGAATCCAGCCTGGCTGTCTCCTAGCTGCTCAGCCAGAGTGAGAGATGGTAACGGAATGTTGGTGTGACTGTGATCCATGGAATGCCTGGGTGCCTGTGTGGATGAGTGGTGACAGTTGGAGATGGGCTGAGCAGCAGGCAGGCTGCTCCTGGTGTAAGAGCTGGGAACTGGGCTGGAGAGATGTCTAGCAACATGAACAAGGACTTATGTATTGACTTACATGGAACTAATAAAGAAGTCTTCAAACTCTACCTGGCTTCCTGTGTCAACCTCTGTGTAAGGACACAACATTATTTTGGCAACCACTGGACATGGACTCAAGCGTCTTACAACAACTAAAGCTATGGATAAGGATACAGAAACAAGGAGCAACTACAAGTAACAATAGAAACAAGAGAGAAGAAATCAAGCGTAACAAAGCTAAAAGTGTCTTGATGGACCTACAGGCAAGCCAGCCCTACCAGTATCCATGTCAACGGATGACCCCAACTACCATTGCCCAGCCTGGACATGCTCCATTGGAATTATAAAAGGATTTGTGAGTATAAAAGGATTTGTGTACAAGTGGTATAAGGCACACTACTGCCACACACTGGATCGGGATATCTCTGCACAATGTGCCATCACTTTTCCCTTGGGGAGCAGAACTTTCCTCTGGCATGTGTCTACGTGTATTTCACTACTGGAGCTGGTTCACAGTGCTTGCGGCACGAGCAAGCGTTGAGGACATTACTGTGAAGCGTACAGTTAAATGTACTGAACTACAGGGGAGAATCACCCATCTTACTGGTGTCATGTGTATGACACTTACGGATGTGAACATGCTGGTTACATCTATTTGTATAGCTACAACAGTGGGAGAGGATCTCGGTTTCTGGCTGATGCTGTGGTTTTAAGGGGGTGAGACAACCTTTGTTTTATTATTGTTTTGTCACGGGCAGCTCCCCAGTCTTTTGATAGTTCAACGGCAGCGGTGCAGTTTTGAAAATAGAGGCGCGTGCCATGCACAGTCCGCGCGCTCTTACCTGCACGAGGATCTTGGTGTCTTCTTCTATGACGATCCTGCCTTGTTTGTTCTTGTGACGATCCAGCCTCGCTGTGCGGCAATGTTGGGCGCACGCACACGCCGTGAGCCACCCTGTGCTGGCGTGAGAGCGTGCCGCCATCTTGTGTTTGTTTAGAAAGAACAATGGTTCAAGGTTGGCCTCAATGGGTCCAGAGCAAGAAAGTAAAATCCCAGAGGGGACAGTGGGGATTCAATTTATACTGGACAATTAATCGTCATGGGAGCAAGAAGGTAGGGAAACATATGTAGTGTAAAATAGACGGTTTATTTTACACAAGTATGAATTTTGTACTCAAAGTAATAGTCAGGTGCTCACATAAAGTGAAGGTGCGTAATGTGACAAAGTGAGAGTGAACTAAAAACATAACATCACATTGACAACAAAATTGGAACTCCACATGAGTATATACAATGGAAGGGGTTCCTGTTGTAAGGGTCGACGGCGTTTCGATCTTTTAGGTACTTAAGATCATCTTCAGGACATGTAGTGAGCAGTCTGAAACTAAATCGGAACAAGGCATGATTACGATATGTCCCTACATAAGGACTGCAGGCGGGCCTCTTGCGTAGGGAGGCTGTATTGACCTGGTATCAAGGGAATAGAGCGTTAGTAAGTATCCGCGTTGTGTCAGGGAAGGTGTATGCAATGGGGCAAGGTGACTACTCACTAAGGTAACGTCCAGGGTGGCGTCAGGGTAGAGCTACTTCCACCAGGCGGTGACGTTTAAGCTGGAAACATTCAAGGGTTGTTCGCGGGTATGAGCTGTGGGGATAAGAGAGAGTCAGCGGCCTACATAGTCTGTGCTTGCTCATGGGATAAGGAGGAGTGAGACGCAGGCTGCTTACTTATTCGTGCCTGATTATCTGGTGCAGGATGAAGTCGGAGCTACTTCCAGCTGGGGGTAGCGTTTGATGTTGAGTCTGGGCTGCGGAGATGGGAGAAAGTATATCAGTTGTCTGTATAGTCGGTGTTAGCTCTAGGGAATCGAGCGGGGTAAGGGCTGCTTACTTAATGGGATTACGGTTGCAGGACGAAGGGTTGGCACTCCTAGGGGCCGGCGCACAGTCCTCGGCGTTCCACTAATACACTTGTGTTCTAGCAGGGGATGTTTTAAGAAAAAACAATTAGGGTGCACTGGGGATGGGATAGTTACTTATTAAGTAGCGCCAAGGTACTCACAATCTGTGAAGAGAACCTAGACGTGGAACACGTGGGCATGATGAGTGCATGTACCTGAGAGGTAAGGTCAACAAGTTTAGATAATTGACAGCGGGGTTGCCTACAGGGACTGAGAAAGTATTAGGCGGAATACTCACACAATTGTAGTTGCTTGTCCGAAATCTAATGGTGGAGTAAACCAAGGTGTCATAATCGGATACGGAATCTTAATCTATTACACCAAGTAGTGTTTGTCACGCGATGACAATGCATAGTTAGTTAGCAGAGACAGGTTGCGCATGTGTCTTGTGGAGTGGTCCTGCTAACGCTAGGGAAGTCAGTAGAGAGGTCGCTGATTTCTCACTGCGGCTCTGTCAGCCAGTGACATCAATTGGCAGTGAAAGTTATAGAGAGCGGCATTTTTCGGCATTGTGATGCTGTACAGTGCGATCATATTAACACAAGCAAACTAAACAAGTATGAATACAGCAACATATGCACAACCGAACAGGGAGGAAAAGGGGGGCTGAGTAGAGCAGGTGAACGCTGCAAAGTCCTCACTGCACCGCTAGTGGACATTTTTTTGAAACAAGGGCATTCTGAAAATGACATCACCTGGCAGGTGATAGACAGCCTCCAGATAAACGCGAGGGGAGGCAATCAACAATCAATCCTCAACCGGCTGGAGTGTAAATGGATTTTAATTGCAGGACTATCGAGAATGGACTAAACTCTTTTGATGAATGGAACGCCTGTACATAAGACCGTGGCGAATACACGGTCCTGTAGAACATACTCTGTGTTCACCTGCTCTACTCAGCCCCCCTTTTCCTTCCTGTTCGGTTGTGCATATGTTGCTGTATTCATACTTGTTTAGTTTGCTTGTGTTAATATGATCGCACTGTACAGCTTCACAATGCCGAAAAATGCCGCTCTCTATAACTTTCACTGCCAATTGATGTCACTGGCTGATACATCCATTACAGAGCGCACTCAGTAATCCCTATCGTGCATATATTGCTGTATTCATACTTGTCCATTATTGCCTGTGTTAACATGAACGCACGGTAGAGTTTCACAATGCCGAAAAATGCCGCTCTCTATAACCTTCATTGCCAATTGATGTCACTGGCTGATACATCTATTACCGAGCGCATAAAGTAATTCTAATCGTTAGCGTCCCCCAGCACGCATGCGCCCCTGACAGAGCCGCAGTGAGAAATCAGCGACCTCTCTACTGACTTCCCTAGCGTTAGCAGGAACACTCCACAAGACGCATGTGCAACCTGTCTCTGCTAACTAACTATGCATTGTCATCGCGTGACAAACACTACTTAAACCACGCCCTCCATCCTTCCTGTTCCGTCGCTACAGGTGCATCGACTGCAGCGCGCTGGCCAGGATGGTGTTTAATTCGCCTCCGGTACTCTGAATCAGTAAGTACCTCCGGGCTCTCCCTCGCTTTTTTCAAACTTGGTGTAATAGATTAAGATTCCATATCCGATTATGACACCTTGGTTTACTCCACCACTAGATTTCGGACACGGACAAGCAACTCCAATTGTGTGAGTATTCCGCCTAATACTTTCTCAGTCCCTGTAGGCAACCCGCTGTCAATTATCTAAACTTGTTGACCTTACCTCTCAGGTACATGCACTCATCATGCCCACGTGTTCCACGTCTAGGTTCTCTTCACAGATTGTGAGTACCTTGGCGCTACTTAATAAATAACTATCCCATCCCCAGCACGCCCTAATTGTTTTTCTTAAAAACATCCCCTGCTAGAACACAAGTGTATTAGTGGAACGCCGAGGACTGCGCGCCGGCCCCTAGGAGTGCCAACCCTTCGTCCTGCAACCGTAATCCGATTAAGTAAGCAGCCCTTACCCCGCTCGATTCCCTAGAGCTAACACCGACTATACAGACAACTGATATACTTTCTCCCACCCCGCAGCCCAGACTCAACATCAAACGCTACCCCCGGCTGGAAGTAGCCCCGACTTCATCCTGCACCAGATAATCAGGCACAAATAAGTAAGCAGCCTGCGTCTCACTCCTCCTTATCCCATGAGCAAGCACAGACTATGTAGGCCGCTGACTCTCTCTTATCCCCACAGCTCATACCCGCGAACAACCCTTGAATGTTTCCAGCTTAAACGTCACCACCTGGTGGAAGTAGCTCTACCCTGACGCCACCCTGGACGTTACCTTAGTGAGTAGTCGCCTTGCCCCATTGCATACACCTTCCCTGACACAACGCGGATACTTACTAACGCTCTATTCCCTTGATACCAGGTCAATACAGCCTCCCTAAGCAAGAGGCCCGCCTGCATTGCTAAAGTGGCTACGGCCCCGCTCTCTTCCTGGATAGTGACACCCTATTGAGAGTAAGTTCGCCACTGTGAGCCCATATGCATGATGCTCCTTCACGCTCAGTAATTCGACTCCCCACAGTTAACCCGGCGCCTCGCGCGCACCACCCTTCAATGGTCTCCCACGCTGTTACATTAATTGTATTCACCTTACCTCAATTTAACAATGAGGTTGCGCTGTAATTGTTTTTACTATAAATACACTGGGAGCACTTACTCACTGCAACTAGTCCTTATGTAGGGACATATCGTAATAATGCCTTGTTCCGATTTAGTTTCAGACTGCTCACTACATGTCCTGAAGATGATCTTAAGTACCTAAAAGATCGAAACTCCGTCGACCCTTACAACAGGAACCCCTTCCATTGTATATACTCATGTGGAGTTCCAATTTTGTTGTCAATGTGATGTTATGTTTTTAGTTCACTCTCACTTTGTCACATTACGCACCTTCACTTTATGTGAGCACCTGACTCATTACTTTGAGTACAAAATCTCATACTTGTGTAAAATAAACCGTATATTTTACACTACATATGTTTCCCTACCTTCTTGCTCCCATGACGATTAATTGTCCAGTATAAATTGAATCCCCACTGTCCCCTCGGGGATTTTACTTTCTTGCTCTGGACCCATTGAGGCCAACCCTGAACCATTGTTCTTTCTAAACATACACTAACCCCAGGTTCACATTTCGGGGTACCCTTGTTCTCTCATACTGCCATCTTGTGTTTGGCTGCAGCTGCTCTACAAGTGGGTCTTCAGTTTTCCTTCTGCCAACCACGACCTGTACCAGTATTTGGAGGTATATGGTAACGTCGCTGTGCCATGGTTGGGTGCGGTTTATTTCTTCCTTCTGGGGTGTTTGACGGCATGGCGCGACGTGAGATAGTAAGTCGCTATTTTGTTTTATTTGTCTCAACGTTTGTTCAAGAGTTGTTTGGACACAGTGATTTTGGTTTCTAAGGCGGCTGCAGCGTCATCCTGTGCACAGTAAAGGCCCTACCATAAATTTCTCAGTGGTTACAACGTAATCCGAAACTCGCTGCATATTTTGACGCGGTGGTTAGTGCCAGCAAGGACATCCTGTGTACACAGGAGACTCGTTTTATAGGCAAGTGCTGTGGTGAAGTGCCAGCTTGGACCCTCTGTGTGTTATGCCTCACAACTTGCGAACTGTGTACTGCGTCGGATTCTTCTGTGGGTGCCACCACGTTTAAACTTAACGGTCGTTTTCATTCAAGTTGTGCTTGTTAGCACATTTTTCATGTTCCCAGTAAACATCGTGGCACAGATCATTGTATTGTGGTTCGGAGTACTTTAGTTGAGGTTTGGAGAAATTAACAAGTTTGTGCTCATGAGCACCCATCTGTCTTATATTGGTCTCATGATGGAACTTGGCCATGACGTTTAAATCGACAAGTACAGCTATTTTACATGTGAGAGGGTCTCACAGCTGTGGGGTGCATATCAGTAATGTGTGCTGATCCAGCGCGGCTAATATAAATTGCTCCTTAGGACACCAATCCAGGTGAAAACACTCACGCAACCTATTGTCATTTAAAACTTATGTCGGTGGGGCCCATGATACCGCATACATACATTCATTCAATCTCTGGATTACACGCTAAGGAGAATGTGCTGCTGGAAGAACGGGATACCTTGTTAAATTTGACAGAATAATAATTTACACATTATATGCATTAACTTTGTATCCTGTCGGTTCTATACATCAAGGTACTCCGCTATTCGGTCGATGGAGCAACTAGTAGAATAAGTTGATGGCGATTAAGTCCAGCTCAATCACAATTAAAACCTTTAACATTTATAAATCCTAAATTTATTAAAGAACCACGGACTCATTTTAAAGTTAGAATATAATTTTATCTAAATTCTTCAATCAAAATAAGTGAAATTCTTTATTAATCAAACACATTTAATATATCAATAAACATTTAAGAAAGATTTTAGGAAAAGTGAAATTATGCATTACCCTCAGCCATGGGGCGATGACAAGAATGGTTCATCAAAGGAAAATAAACCGCAGATTACAGAATAGGACTCCCAAACTGACTGACTGTCCCACTAACCTCCTCGGACGCACCTCCCGGGCAGAATTTCCGCAACGATCTCGTTCCTTCCCCAGTCAAAGTTCGAAGTCCAAAATGACAGAGTCTTTTGCAGCATCAAGGTGGAAAAATGAAAAATAAAGAAGCGGCATGGCAACAACACCAACAGCAACGCCACGAACCGTCCGTACGTACCCACGTAAGAGCAGACTCTCTCTTATACCCTATTCACTTGCTTACTACACATAAAAGTTGCAATCCTTAGGGGCAAGAATCACGCTAATTGGTCCATTGGAGGGGTGGTGATGGTCACCTCATCGCCCTCCTTGTTCAAACTGGTTTAGGGACAATAAAGCACACAATAAGTCTTATGACTTTAGGGTCAAAAGTAGTCCAACTTGTCAATTCATTTTGTTGCAATCCTTGATGGTCACATTTTAGTTCATCCATTGTCACTCGGTTCTTTCCCATCCATTCCCAGGAATACATGCTGAACACTTGGCACATCTTCCATTGTAGGTCAGCTCGTCCTTGACATTTCTCACTCCGGGCACAGGCCGCATTCACGTGACGGGAACTTTAACATTGAGTGTGCGTGGAGGCCATCTTAGTCGTCTCACGTGATCTCATCCTTTCCAGCAGCCATTTTCGAAGCATGGCCTAACAGGCCCGAACGAACTATCATAAGAACAAACACAACCGTAATTAAAACAAAGAAAATAAGCCTTTCTGTTTACCACCCGCCATTCTAAAAACCCGTGTTAGGTGTTACCTAGCAGAAGCGACATTTAAAGCCATTTTACTTACCATCTGCACTCTTTGCCACAATACAAATTTACTACGCAACACAAATCATGCAATTTCACTCTAATTAGTACGCAAATCACAATACTAAGGTTAATTAACTTCACATTTGTAAGTAGATTAGATTTTGTAATGTAATGTAATGTAATGTAATGTAATGTAAATGTAAACTTGTATAGCGCAACTATCACTCCAAGGAGCATCTTGGCGCTGGATCCAATTTTGCACAAATTAGCCTATTACCCACGTGTTGTGTTTACTAAAAAGGTGCGTTTGTTGGTTAATACATGCATTTCAAACGGTTAGTATTATTAATTATTAAGAGGTCATTAATTTCCAAAGGGTACGAATTATTTCGTTTACCCTGCTCCATCAGTGCCCACGGTAGTTCTACTCGGGTGAGAGGTCGCTCACCGGCCAGGGACTACAGGTTTAATTTACATGTGAATGGAAAATGTTTCTGCATGGCTAGAAGTTTTATTTATGGTAAAGTTTTGTGAAGTCATAGTTAAAGCCTATTGGATGGCATTTGAATTAGTCTGTGGTAGTCACAGTTTTATCCCTTACATGAGGGATGGGTTTGGGTAATAGTCCCATCACAGTTTAATCCCTTACATGAGGGATGGGTTTGGGTAACAGTCCCATTTTAAAATTTACAGTTTGTGACCTCTACATGGGGGTAGGCCTATGGGTAGGTTCCCATACACACGGTTTTGATGTTAACCTTACACAAGGTTGGGTTACGGGTTTTGGCCCCATTTTCTTGTTGTACTGTACAAAGGTACATCCCTACATAGGGTGTGTGTTTATGGGTGCTAGCCCCATTTTCACTTTGTGTTTGTCGCCTTGCGCTGCACGTTTGGTCTGCTCTATGGGTCTGATGTGTTTGTAAGTCGCGTTACTCTGCACGTCCTGTCATGTTGTGTGTAAGTCCCCCTGCGCCTCACGTTTTGTGTCTTGTGTAAGTCGCCCTGCGCTTCAGATGTTGTTGTGTGTAAGTCGCCCTGCGCCTCACCGTGTGTACGCTCTGTGTTGTTCACTTTGTGGTACACGTGTATTTGTTGTGTTGTTTTCACCCTTGTTGCCTGTTGTTGGCCTCGGGTGTTTGTCCTGGGGTGTGGTCCACCCTCCTTTACATTTTTGAATTTGTTTATTGGGAAGGATGGGGATATTGCTTGTTTCTGATTTTATCTTACTTGTCAATACTTGTCCTTCCTTCAGTTTACGCAGTGTTTCAACTCTTGTGAAGTGGTATTCATCTTTGCTTCCCTGAGTTAGAACCTTTTCTTCTTTTGTAAATTTATTGTTCATAGTTATTCTCATGTTTTCCTACACTTTCACTTTTCTTTTAAAAGGAAGGGGATAATGTTATATCCTCTTAAGTGTCATTGAATTCAATCCAGCCTGGCTGTCTCCTAGCTGCTCAGCCAGAGTGAGAGATGGTAACGGAATGTTGGTGTGACTGTGATGAATGGAATGCCTGGGTGCCTGAGTGGATGAGTGGTGACAGTTGGAGATGGGTGATCCAGCGCTAACAATAAAAATTCTTCTCCTATATGCTTCGGTCATCCAGGTGCAACTATCCCTCCAACACACAAACTATATCCATATGACGGTGGGGCCCATAACACCGCATATACATTCACTTACTCATTTATTCCCTGGATTACCTCCGTCCTTAACCTAGGAGAAAACGATTCGCTGGAAGGAGACGGGATACCTCTTTAAACATGACATAATGTTTCTCATTTGCTTTTAAGGTATTCCGCTCATTGGTCGATGGACCAACTAGTAGGAATCAGTTGATGGTGATTAAGACCAGCTCAATTACAATAAACTCTTTAACATTTTACCTTAATTATTGAGCTAAAGAATCACTGAGTCATTTGTTTAAAGAATAATAACGTTTTTATAAAGTTTCGAAGCAAGAAATAAGTTTAAGCTTATTATTCAGATTATTACATTTGTCATCATTATAAGAATAAATTGAAATTGCAATGCATACCTATTAGACGGAAAAATAAGGTTGTCACAGCAAGAACTCCAAAAGATCAATCTATCTGTCTAGGAAAATCTAATAGTTCTAAATGAAAAATCTATCAGGAGTAAAAAGGTTCTCCAAAAGCAGCATCTTATACTCAACTAGAAATATAAAATAGCAGCAGCAGCATCAGCTCGTCAGCATCAGCAACCGCAACTTCACCCATCTACAGCATCTCCGTCAACAGCATCTAACTCTCCAGCATCTAACCCCTCCCCACCAAGAGTAGGTCTTCTTATACCCTAATTCTAGCTTACTAAATAAAAATGTTGCATCTCTATGGCGTGATTCTCTCTCATTGGTTCATTCAAGTCCATAGACATTTTTAATCAAACTTCCTTGTCTTAACCAGTTCTTTGTGGAATGTCCATGCTTGCATCGTTTCCCACAGTTCATGACATTGCTCATCAGTTTCGATCAGTCCAATTTGTATCTTTTTCTGATACTTTTTAGATTCAACAGTTTCGTCCATTTATTCAGTTTGACTTCTCACGCTTCTTGCTGATCATCTTGGCACACATTTGCTCAGAAAGGTCACAATAGCCTTGACCATACTTCCGTCTTAGGCTCTCAGCACGAACACGTGGTCATCCTTTTTCACAGCCTTTCTCCTCTACCACACGGCTTCTTGCTCATGCGTACTCTAGCAAATGGCGGCTATTTTATATCGCTGCTCAACAGGCCTAAGCGCACTATTTTCAAAGATAAACAAAATATTGTTAAAATAAAGACTATAAACCCTTTCGTTTCCCTCCCGTCTTTCTACGTACTCCAATTGGGTATTACCTAGCAAAAAGCAACATATAAAGCCGTCCCTTACTTACCATCGCTTTATTTTGCCACCACACGTTTTATTTTCAAAGCACAAATCATGCGTTTATTATTTTATTAGTACGCAAATATTACGTTATGTTAGACACGTCAACAATTATAAGTTGATTAATTTGCACACAAAAATAGCGTATTACCTTTAACCCTTTACATGTAACATACATTGTTGGTTATTTACTTAAACGAACATGTTTATTAATTATTTTACGAAAATTATTAGGAGGTTAAAAATTTTACATTTACCCTGCTCCATCATGGGCTGAGCAGCAGGGAGGCTGCTCCTGATGGGGCTGGTGTAAGAGCTGGAAACAGGGCTGGAGAGATGTCTGGCAACACGAACAAGGACTTATGTATTGATTTACATGGAACTAATAAAGAAGTCTTCAAGCTCTACCTGGCTTCCTGTGTCAACCTCTGTGTAAGGACACAACACACTTCTTACTTTAAATGTTAGGGACCCAACCAGGTACACTCCCATGAAAGCCATCTTGATTGCTAAGTTTGGACTGACCCCTGAAAAGTACTGCCAGAGGTGGATTTTGTGGACTACTCTAGCAATGTACTGAATGGTTGGCTGCGGGGCAGCAAAGTTAATGATTACAATGGGTTGTACAATCTAATTTTGTGAGTGCATACACTCAGTATTTGTTTTCCAGAGCTGCACCAGCACCTAGTTGGCATCAAGCTGACTGATCCCAGGCAGCTTGCTGAGGAGGCCAGCACCAGAGTGTCCAAAAGGTTATCTGGGGGAGACTCCCACAAAGGTGGTCAGGGATCCCACCAGAAGAAAGAGAGGGAAGAAAAACAAAACAAATAAGGAGTTCTCAAAAGGCCCTAAAAATAATTCCCAAGGGAAAAGGAATAACCACTCCCAGTCTGAGCTAAGAAGGCATGGAGTTTTGTACCCCAATGCACGAGTTCTACAAATATGGGCACTCAAATTATTTCTTACTGGCACTCTGGTCTCCTCCTTGTCCCTTCTGTAGGGGCCACAGACGACGTTGCTCCCACCTGATCTAGGTGAGAACAAATACAAGCCAGGCTCCTCCTTGCTCCCTCTGGATGGACCATTCCCTGTTTGGTTCTTTTCAAGAAGAGTCTGCAAACATGGCTTTTTAAGTAGCACTTTGTCCCGCAACTTCTATCCCTTAGCGCCTGGAGACAACCATTTGCAGCACATTATAAATTATGAGATAAAATATTAGAAAACTCTTCACTGACTCTCTGTAGTGTGTGACATCACCTACTGTGCTCTGATTTTTTCCTCTGTGTCTTTCTCCTGCAGGATGTGTAGCTGCTCTCTCACTGCCACACACTGCATGAACCTCTCTGCTCTTCTCAGAACAAACACATCCCTCACAGAGCTTGACCTGAGCTGGAATGAACTGGAGGACCTCGGGGTGAGAGCGCTGTGTGAAGGACTGAACCATCCACACTGCAAAATACAGAAACTTGTGTAAGGAACCTACTGGGCATTTCTTTGTTAACGTTTTTATGGTTAAAGTTGTGGAGATGCAGTGGCCAGTCCATGCGCACTCATCAAGTGGCCAGTCAGGGCCCTGAGGAGCTGGTCTTGTTGCCGTCTAAGATAGGTATTGAGAACAGAGATTGGCCTGGAAAGAACTTGGCTGCGTGTGGTGTGATCTTGTGCACGTCTAATACTGAGTTATTGGTGAGGATCTCATATGAATGTACTGAGCCAGGGCTTTCAAGAGCGCAGGTGGAAGGAGGGAGGTGTCACTAAAGGGGGCTTGTGCTGCAGGTGGGATTATTGATGGGAAAGAGAGACCATCTCAAGGCTGTGACAGCCATCTCAGTGCTCAGCTTCAGAGCCTCATCTCTTCCTGCAGGATGAAGAGCTGCTCTCTCACTGGTTCATTCTGTACAGAGCTCACCTCAGAACAATCACATCTCTCTGAGCTGGACCTGAGCTGGGATGTCCTGGGGGACTCTGGAGTGAGGGCGCTGTGTGAAGGATTGAAAGAGGCAGACTGCAAATTACACACACAGATAGGGAGTTCTGTGTTTTATCGTGTTAAATACTAAGTGTGCTGAGGCACCGACACCTCAGTGGAGAGCTTGAGTGAGAGAGCTGTGCAGGGCTATCTAAAGAGACATCTGACACTTCTCAGGTTATTTGAGAAGGTGAAAGGAAAGGGTTGACTCACTGAAAGAACAAACCTGCCTTTGAAAGTCACTAGTCCTGGTAACCTGCAGGTAATCTGAGCAAAACCTGCTCTTTCTTTCTTTGTTTTTATGAAAATGTGTGACTTCTGTCTTCTAATGAGGAGTACAGGGCAGCCTTTCCTGATCTGAAAGCGAAGTCACCCGCCTGTGCTTTAAAGACAGGTGTGTTTTCAGGAGAGTGAACTCCTTCTAAAATAACATGTAAAATACCAGAAGGACCTTTAAAAGTAGAGGTGCTGGCAGGGGAGGCAATTAACCTGAAGCTGTGACATCCCTCCTTGTGCTCTGGTTCCTTTCTTTCTCTTCCTCCTGCAGGATTCGGTACTGCTGTCTCACTGCTTCATGCTGTGCAGATCTCTCCTCTCTCACACAGATGTTGACCTCAGCTTTAATAAACTGGGGGACTCTGGAGTGAGAGAGCTGTGTGAAGGACTGGAACATCCACAACAAGATACAGAGACTGCTTTAAGGAACTTCTCATTTCCTTTTTAGGTCAATCCAAGACAGCGCTTGTGCTGTCAGGTGATTTGTTGTATGTACTTTGTGGGGTCTGACCCCTCCCATGGGTTTGGATTTGTCTATTCAGTTGTCTTTTAAAAATCCTACCTTGCCAATGGGCCAGAGATTCTGGCCCGACTGCGGACGTAAAAATACGACTCCTAAATGACCTCTATGAATACCAAAAGTCGTAAAGTTAGACTTTTGTCTCAGATTGCCTTTGTGAATCGGGCCCCAGGTTTGCTGTACGGGGCTTTAATTTTCAAACAACTATTATAAGGTTCGGCGTGGTTTCTAATTTAACTAGAAAAAACAGCAAACTACAAATCCCATGACGCATTGGGTAGTTAAATGAAAGCACTTGACTGAAAACAGTATTCTGGGTGGCATTGAGTGGGGCTACAACTTTTAACATTATCACAAAACAACGTGGCACAGTATATTTCCGAAATACAGCTCAACACATCGTTTTACACTGCTGTACACCATCAACAGAGTACAATGCACAGTAGCATAAAAAGTATACCACAACAGGCTCATATGATGCAGCACATCGCCGTGTATCTCAGTCCACACCAGGACATACCTCCCACACACATCACTCTGCTCGCTAAAATGAAAGCATATCACTGCACATCATTTGCTCACACTTTAAAACGAGGCCAAAATCACCTCTTAAATAGCCCCTCCGCCCACCCGTCCCCCAGTTCTTCCAGAATGATGCTTCAATGCACAGCACCTTCAGGTTCAGATTTTAAATACTTACACATATATATAAAATACATATTACTATTGACAGACTCTCAGCACCTTCCGCAGAACAAATATATGTTTCCGGAATGGAAATAGGCTCCTTTGAATTCCTGGCTCGTCCTAAGCTCAGGTTAATTAGATTTTCAACACTGTGTTTGCTGCCGCATTTATCACGCATATTACAAGTCATTTACTGTCGTCCATTTCAAAGAGTTACTTTTCACTCAGCTGTCCAAAAGCTGCTGCGTGTAAGTATTCTCCATGATGAAGGGCCTCAGCTAACCTAATTTCCAATTACACTTTGGGCCCAATATTCAAATGCTTCCACTTTATTCATAATTCACACTAAGAAGCTATAATTCTTGGCCCCGCTTCGCTCCCCTAATGGAGCCTAATTCATATTTTCACCATTAGGTGTGGAGTGCGGGTCCGTGGGGCCACACTGTGTTGCTTTAGTTGCAGAGCATCCAGGTCGCAGCCTCCCTCAGGGGGATGTTCTTGCCAAGTACATTAATATAGACCATGGCCAAGTCACCAGAACTATCTCAGTCAGTTCACCACGTCACGTATGCCCGATCCAATCACAGGCAGCTTGAAATGGGGCCTTCAAATGCTCCCTCAGCCCTCGAGCATTATCTTCTCATCCGTCTTCCCGTCCCATTCCTCAACAATGAGCAGCTCGTCTGCTTCACAGAAACCTTTTACCCAGCAGAGGTCAAACACTTCCCCCAATATGGCGCTACCTACCTGGCATGCATAAAGGGGGGGAGCGCGTCATCATGACAACCTGTTCTCTTTTTCTGCAGACAGAGTTTTGAATGGCTAGCGAGGTTGGGTAAGTGTTTTTTCTCACTTGTCTGTTCTCTGTGTTTGCGGCTTGCTTAAGCAGTCACGATGTGTTCAATTAAACCTATTTTGCCCTGCTCCAGCGGGCGTTGGTTTTGTGTTTTATGCAGCGATGTTGAGCATCCTTGTACCTACTTCGGCCCAGGTTCTGCCTCCTCTATTTGGGTTGCCTGCCCGACTGGGCTTCCTTTATGTTTACGGGCGCTTCCTGCTTGGCAGCACCTCCCGCGAGAGGTCAGGCCGCGGGACTTCGTTCCTTAGAAATGAGTCTGATGCAGGAAGCGCCCGTCTTCATGTGTTGTGCTAATATGGAGAAGGCTGCTACTACACTGCGGTTCCCAGGGTGGATGCAATACGCCTCTTGATCAATGAGGCTGCAGAGGCTGCTTTCAGGGCACAGGAGGCAGACGGTCGTCCTGCAAAAGTTCCTCGCCCTGCTCCCTTGCCTGATGCTGTTGACCCTGATGAGGAGGATGGTGTGAGGGGTCGCTTTGTTCAGGGAGCCTAGCTCTCTGACTTATTTGCCCAGTCAGGTATAATTTGGGTTTTCCTCCAACTGCGGTAGATGGACTGGAGGATGACGTTTTTTACTCAATATCACCAGCCTGATCCTGACTCTTTGCCTTTGCACGGTCCTGTCCGCAAAGTGCTGACCCGTTAATGGCACGATGTTGATAAATCTGTCTTTTCTCGCTTTTTGGGTAAACGTTACCCTTTGGATGGTTTTTCAGTGGAGTTCCCTCAGTCTGCCAAGGTAGATAATTTGATGGCTGGCCTTTCCTCCCAGGGCAAAGTTCTATCTGATGATGCCCTTCCTTCCGACCCAGTCGATAAGAAGGTGGGGGGTGCTGTGAAGCGGTCCTACGCTGCTTCCAACTTTTCTGTTTGGGCTACGGCCTATTCCAATTATATGGTCCAGTCCCTGTTGAAGGATTTCTACGTTTTGGCTCTTCAGTTGAATGAGGGGAAGGATGCTTCCTCTCTGTTGGCTCTCATGGAACTCCACTTTCAGTACCTGTCGGACATTTTCTTCGATAATTTGTGTGTGGCTGTTGCAGCTTCAGGGGCTTCCATTGCTGCTCGTCGTCCTATTTAGATGCAGACCTGGAAAGCGGAGTCCTCACAGAAGTCTGTCCTGCTGAAATTGCCGTTTGAGGGTTCCTAAGTGTTTGGTCCCCAGCTGGAGGACTTGGTCAAACAGTCGGCTGTGAATCAAGAGCTTGTGGCTACCGTTCAGGGACCTTTTCGGGCTTGGGGTTTGGTTATCGCCATGCCTTTGCCTTTCCTTCAGCCAGGGGTTCTCAGTAGCCCTTTCGTGGCAGGGGTTGTGCCCACAGGACCCCTGGAGATGAAAAGTCCCGGTCCCAGTCTGGTGGTTCTCCCTCGACTCCTTCTCCAAAGCTATGACTATTCGCCTTTTCCAGTTGGGGGTCGCCTTTGCTTCTTTTGTCATCACTGGCGGGGTCTTTACGATGCCTGGGCGGTTCGGACAGTGACCTTCTGTTACCGGATTGAGTTTTCATCTCGCCCCGCTCCAGTGTTCAGGGAGACTCCTCTGCCACGTCATCCTCTGAGGCGGGCGGCCTTGCTGGAGGGCATTCAGCTTCTCTTGGAGAAGGCAGCAATCATGGAGGTTCCGCCTCTGGAAAGGGGGCTGGGTTGTTATTCTATCCTCCTTCTGGTCTCAAAGAAGGAAACAACAGACTTGCGCCCTATGTTGGATCTGAAGGGGGTGAATCTCTACATTCCTTGTTGTCATTTCAAGACGGTGACTTTGCAGTCTGTGCTTCAGCTCGTCCACCAGGGGTGCTTTCTTGCCTCCCTCGACCTGATAGACTCCTACCTGCATGTTCCTATCCATCGGGTGGATCAGCAGTTTCTGTGCTTTGTGGTGGGCACCTGGCACTTCCAGTTCCAGTTGCTTCCTTTTGGCCTTTCATTGGCGCCAAGGGTTTTGACGAAGCTCTTTCCCCACCTGGTGGGTATTCTCCATTCACGGGGCATTCAGGTTTTTCCTTACCTTGATGATTGGCTGATTGTTTCTCCTTCTTTCTTTCAGGCAGCGGAGGATGTGATGGAGGTCTGTCATCTTCTGGATTCCTTTGGGTTCCTCATCAACCACAGAAAGTCCTCCCTTCAGCCCTCCCAGACTCTGAAGTTCCTCGGGGCTCTCTTCTGGATGGATCTGGGGATGGTGTTCCTGTCCCCGGAAAGACAATTGACTCTGTTCAACCATCTTTTGTGGGTGCTGTCCCAGTCTCAAGTGTCTGCCTGGCTCTGGTTGCGTAGTCAAGTGGAGATGGCCTCCACACTGCATGTCCTCCCATGGGCCTGTCTTCATTTGTATCCCCTCATGCATCATGTTTAGAGCCACTGGGATCCTGCCTCTCAGGCCTACGAAGCCCTTATTCCTTTGTCTCCGGAGATTCAGACTTCCCTTCAGGGGTGGTTTTACCCTCATAGTCTCTCCAGTGATTTCGATCTTCTTCATCCTCCTGCCATGGTGATGTTGTCGACCGATGCCAGTGCCTCATGGTGGGGTTCACTTCTGGGGGTTTCCAAGGCCCAGGGCAGGTAGTACCGTGTCAAGGCTCTACAGTCCTTGGACTGGCAGGAGTTGAATGCGGTTTGGCAGGCCCTTCTTTGGTTTGCTCCCCTCCTTCGTAACCAAGTTGTTTGCATTCGGGCCAACAACCAGGTCATTCGGGCTTATGTCAACCAGCAAAGGGGGATGCGCCAGACTCTGTTTCTCCTTTCCAGGAAAAAAAGCCTGTGGGCCGAAAGGAATCTTCTTTCTCTCTCGGCAGTCTATCTTCCGGGAAGGGAGAATGGGCCTGCGGACTCTTTAAGCCGGGTGTTTCCATCGTCTGTGATCATGTGTCTGTCCCCCCTTCTGTTTCAGCAGATTCTCTCCAGGTTCAGCCTTCCCTGGCTGGATCTCTTTGCCTCAGAGGACACAGCCCTTCTGCATTTTTGCAGCCTGGTTGCTCACGCCGGGCCTGGGAGATAGATGCTTTCTCCGTCCCGTGGTCCCAGAGGCTCCTATTTGCCTTCCCCCTTTTCCTTGATTCTCAGGGTCCCCTGCAAAATTTGGGTGGATCGTGCAGTGGTCCCGGAGGCCTTGGTTTCCCCTTTTGCTGGATTTGGCGGTGTGTCCCCATTGGCGGTTCCCCTGTATCCCTCTCCACTGCATGCTCCTCTTCTCAGCAGGTGTTCTCTGCTTCGCCTCCGGCTGGGGGGTTGGTACTTGAGAGGTTGAGCTTGTTGGATCAGAGTTGTTCACTTGAGGTGGCTCAAAGCATCCAGTTGTCTTGCAGACCTTTGACCCTGAGGTCTTATGGTCGGCATTGGAAGAACCTTGACTCCTGGTGTCATGGGAAGGGTTTGTCTTCTTCCTCCTGTGATCCTGTCAGGGTGTTGGACATTTTGCAGGATGGGTTTGTCATGGGTCTGGCTGTCTCCACTGTGCCCAGTGGGCTGCCATCCTTGCCTTCTGGGGTTCTGCTATGGCTTCTCCCTTGGTGGCTCGCCTTTTGCGAAGTATTTTGCTTCAGCGTCCTGTTTCACGCTCTCCAGTTCTGGCTTGGGATCTTCCCTTGGGCCTGCAGGCGTTGACTGGTCCTCCTTTTGAGCCCCTGATTTTTGTTGGCCTTCAGTTTCTTTCAGCCATGGTTCTGGTCGACGGGTTGGTGAGCTTGGGGCTGTGCTGGCTTCTCCCCCTATCTTGTGGTTTTGCTCTGTCAAGGAGATTTTGTGTCCTAACCAGTTTTTTCTGCCCAAGGTCTTGTCTACCTTCCACTGTCAGGAGTATATTGTCCTTCCTCTTTTTTTTCCTGACCCATCTTCTCCCGAAGAGGAGGTTCTCCATTCTCTAGATGTGCTGAGGGCACTTTGCATCTATCTGGATTGTATCCATGATTTTTAGAAGGAGGATTCCTTATTGTTACATACCGTCTCTCTGGGAAGGGTCTCAGGCCTTCCTTGTCCACTTCTACTCCGTGGGTGAAGAGTGCTGTTCTTTTGTCCTACGAGGCTGCTCACTGTTCTTTTCCTTCTTCTGTCCAGGGCTGGTCCACTCGAGGGGTTTCTTCTTCCTGGGCCATGTTCAAGGGAGCCTCATTACGTGATATTTGTAATGCTGCTACATGGGCCTCTCCCCATACATTTGTTTCCCATTACCGTCTTCAGTTTGGGATGGTGGCTTCAGCTGCTTTTGGCTCTCATGTTTTGTCTGCTGTACATGCTTTGTGATTTGTACTGCTTTCTTCGTTATTAAACTGACCCATTGATTTGCTGAATCCTTCTGGTCTTTGTGTTTCAATCACCATGCGCTTCGGTATGGGCTCATTGTTAAGGAATGGGACGGGAAGACGAACGAGGAGGTAATGCCCGGTTACTCACCGGTAATCTTCATTACTTTGATTCCTGGTCTTCCCGTTCCATTCCTGAAGCCCTTCCCTCACTCCCTGTTGTTGTTTCTGGTGATTGTTTTGTGCTTTTTCTTCAATGAGTTTCTTTGGTATTCTCAGGTTGTCATGGTGACGCACTTCCCCCTTTATGCATGACGGGTAGGTAGAACCATATTGGGGTGAGTGTTTGACCTCTGCCAAGTAAAAAGTTTTTGTGAAGCAGACAAGGTGTTCATTGCTAAGGAATGGGACAGGAAGACCTGGACTCAGAGTAATGAAGATTACCGGTGAGTAACAGGGCATACTACTTGGGAGCATTGCAAGGACAAAAAAAACTAGAAGACATTTTTTATATTATTTTCTTTTTTTAATAGAGTCGTTCAGTTGTACATAATGTCTTCTTGGTAATATATAAGGTAACACAAATTCTTAGAACACTTTTTTATTATAACGTTTCAACATGCTGCACAGCAGCCACACTGCCAGAAGGTTGGAGAGCCACCCCACCCGTGGATACCCTAGTACCCATGTTACCTACATAGGTGTGAAGTGGTGTCGGAAACTGCAGTCAAACCCAATGGAGGACTTCAGGAAAATGCCGCTGCTGGAGAAGGTGAAAGTGTCCGGTGGAATCCGAAGGTGTATTCAAAGTGAGGAGTACCTGCAAGCAGAGGGGACAGAGTCTATGTCACTCAGGAGTGACCCGGAGACCTGGAAGACGAATGCCCATCGATGTCAGGAGTTGCAGGAGAGTTGATGGTGACCTTGGCGCTGCAGCTGTGAGGACCAGGAGCCATTCACGAGCTGTCCCACGTCGGATATTGAGAGTTGAGGGGTCGGTGTCCGTCAGGAACACCAATAAGCCTTGGCAACTGCAAACAATGTGGAAAGCGAAGAAGGTGCAATGTCGGGACTAGCAACGTCCAGGGGACTCACCACAAGCAGGGGAGTCAGGGCAGGCCCCGAGCAATCATGGGAGCCGAAAAGAAATCAAAGGTGACCCTCAACATGACCCACAGGCCCTCAGGCACTGGAGTCGCAAGAGAACCTCGAGCAGCTCCCCAAAAGATACAGGTCACGGTGCAAACGATGTGGTGTGGACGAAGATATTGGTCACTGGAGATCCTTGAGGTTGGGCCTACTTGGAGCCCGAAGATCTTGGTGGAAGGAAGCCAACAAGCCTTTGCAACAGCAAATCGACGCGGTGCACAGGGGTTCGGTTCCTGCGGCTCCGATGAGGGATACTGGCCTCAAACTTGGTGAGAGGGCAGGGCAGGCCTCGAGGGATGAGAAGAACCACCATCTGTGTTGCTGAGCCTTTTGGAGTCCGTGGGAGCCCAGGATCAGCAGACCTGTCAGCTTAGTTGCAGTGCCTGCAGATGCAGGGAAGTGACTCCTTCACTTCAAGGGAGATTCCTTCAGGTGTCTTGGATGCCCACAGGCCTTGGAAGGTTCCTGTATGGAGCACAGGCACAGACGATGCAGCAGACGAGCAGGGAGATGAAGTCGAGCCCAAGCGAAGTCCAGAGTGCCCAGACGGTCGTAGTTGAAGTGATGTCTGAATTTAATCGTGTCCCAGATTGTCAAGCCTTCTTGCAAGACCCTTTATGAATTTGGATTTACGATAAATGTTGAAAAATCCACTCCTTTTCTATCACAGACTCTCCAATTTATAGGTGCAGCCTTCAACACATCTCTGGAAAAGGTTTTATCTTCCAGAACGCCGGAAGGCGAAGCTGCAGGAACACTTGAGAAGTCTGCTAATCATCATCATCATCATCATCAAATTACTTTATTCGGTTATTTGTTCAAATACCATCAAAGTATACAAAAAGTAAAAACATTTGTCAATTTACAATCTAAAAGTATAAAAACGAATACATTCAAAAATCACAATTTTTTTAAAAAGGACTTTAGGAATGGTCAGCCGGCATACGTCAAGATACATAGAAACAGCTCATATATAGACTGCCTACTGGGAGCAATACTACTCGTAGATACAATAAAAAGAGAGGAAGCGTCCCGGCAGTACGCAATGCATAGAATACATATACAACATAGGACAGAAAATATAGCAATACAAACTATGATAAAAACTTCTGTCGGATTATCCAGAAAGAAAATAAAAAGCGGCTAACAGCAAAATCTATTGGTCCAGATACGTCAGCTTTTAGAATTCTAAACGCAATCTGGTACTGCCTTGCACCTATGTTAATGCAGATAGGTCTTATCCACTTCCTACGTATCTGTCGATATTTGGGACAAAAAAACAAAACATGTTCTTCAGTTTCTTTGTCTTTGGTACAAGCAGGACAAAAATCTAATAATAAGCCAACCGCCTCCTTTCCAGGAAATTTTAAGAGCAGAATCTTACCATATCCGAATCTGACATATAAACGTTTAGCAAGAGGGGGCGAAATTTGGTCCAGGAAGGGTTCAAATTGTAAGCATGATTTTATAGCTAAAAGTTTGGATGATAACTGACCACTAGTTGAATTATTAGTATAGCGATCACCCACCACCTCCCAGTACCTAACTTTTAATCTCAGCAGATCACCACTTGTGGCCCTATCTGGGTGTTCCCACAAATCCAACATATTCATTGACTTACACCAGCCTGCGATATGTTTAAACCATGGAAGGTTTTTTGCACCACTGATCATCATAACCTCCCGTAAAGAGTTTTGGTAATCAGTGAGTTGGGGGGTTATCCATAAGCGCAACCAATAGATTAGAGGTTTCAGGGCAGCCATGTCACCTATTCTCTTCAACCCAAGATCGCAAAAAAGGGGAATTAAAGGAGTTGTAATAGGTACCGAAATAAGAGACCTGACAAAGATGTTTTCGCAAATCGTGCCGCTACCCAAACCAATGTTCTCGCACAAGAGGAACCACAATTTGAAAGACATGTTGGTCCACACCCGACCACGCCAACCTTGAGACAACACACCCAACCAAGGTTTTTTGGCACCTATCAGTGGCCATCATCCTTGCGGTAATTGTAGCGTGTACCACATCACAAGAACCAGTAAAAAGATCACCTTTAAAGATGGCACTACTTGGGAACAACTGAAGTTTACAAACTGAGTCAAAGAACGTTGTATACTTGATCACATGCCCGTGCAATCTCCATTATGTGGGCATGACATCAAGGAAAGTACGAACACGTATATGCGACCAGGTCGTAACCTAAGATGCCAACGAGTAACAACTAGAATGACCTCTCATTTTTGGGAAAAGAAACACACTCTGAGGGATTTGAGATGGACTGTGATCGAACTGATTAACAACGAAGCTGACCTCCACGAAAAGGAGCAGAGATGGGTCTATAGACTCAAATCTAATGAGAACGGCTTGAATGAAAATATACAGTGGGGCCAGTTTACCTGAATACAGAACTCATACATCTATCCAAAAAAAAAACGGTACCATCGTTTTCCTTTATCTGGTAGCACACTGTATGAGTGGGAGTTTGTCTATAAAGGTGTCATTTCCCTTCTTAACACACTGACATGTGAACCTAATAGAGGTTGCTTTGAGATAAATTGAGCTCTGATGAGCTACGCTCATGTTAACTTACTATTAGGGTTCTACTAACAGATCAGTCTACAATTCATGGGGTACACTATTTCGCAACATAAGAAAGTTCATCCCTGCCAGTCACACAGTGTACTCATGATAAATTTCCCCTAGTTTGTTAGCAACACTCTTTGCACTTATGCTATCTAACAACTATGGGTATGACCCTGTCCCCCTATTTTGTCAATAAAGTTACAAATGTCAATACAGGCACTTAAACCAATAATAAGCTTCCCACATCCTGTGGTGGCATGAACTAGCTTTGACTATTTCGTTTGAAATATATGTTTATGGCGAGCTCTTGATGGGCATTCTAACCTGTGTTCGACGCGCATGTCAATAAAGTTTTCCAGCACGTAACTCGTTTTTCACTTAAAACGAGACCTTTTCTGAATTACAACCCTTTTGTAACCTACCATTTTTTCTGCCACCTCAGATCAAAGTTTTTAGTGCTGATTACCAATAACGCTCAAGTAGCATTTTTAGATACCCGGAAATCAACCGGCATTGAAATCGCGAGCCGCGGCCAGCGGTCTAGTCCTTTTCACCCCGTTTTGAAGACACGCTCACGTGTTTAAAAAGCTACTCTGCCCGTGGCTCCAGTAACATCGAGCCTCGGGAGAGTGCGGACAGGTCTATGGAGAGGGAGTAGCCTTGACGGAGTAAGTAGGGGTGTCCTGCCCTCCTCAGGACACACCCAATGTTACGCTACAATAATATCCTGCTTACTTGATCGTTTTTTTCCATTTGGCCACATGTGCAGGGTTTGACTACAGGCGTCCCTCCTAAAAAAAAAACTCCTCAATGGACTCATGGGGCCCAATGATGGTCTCATTTTAAGTATGAAATCATCCTAAACACGTATATGCTGGTGACACTATAATATATTTTCTGTGTTTGTACTGTCTTGTGTGTCTTATTTTCACAGATTCACGCACTTTTTGGCATGGTTTTAAAAGAAACTAAAATATACTTCACAACCATGGAACCACTACGTCTTGTGAAAGACAATATGGACCTTAGGGTTGTGTATTTTTTAATTTCTCTTTTTCTTTATATCCTTGCAGGTGTTTTTGATATTTAACACAGGCCAATTAGGTGCTGTATGTTTATTTTGATTTTTTCATTATTGTGACACCTGGAGTGGGAACATCATTCTTCCTTTCTAGGTCCTGACGAAATGCCTTAGGGAGAGGCATGAAACTAGTTGACCATAAAGGGAAACAATAGGTATTGACGCCCAGGGTTTTCCCACACGTCCCCAGATTTTAGCATACCATTTTGGGGGTAGGAAATAAAATTGTTTTTGGACCCACTAATCTGGTATTTTTAAACTTTTTTCTTTACTTTCGTGAAAAAAACCCACTCCCTTCTGATTTATGATAGGTGGTTAGGTGTATAGGGACACCCCTGTATTTTACAATTCAGTGCTCCCGCGCATTCGTTGCTAGTAGCACGCCCCTGTCCATGGAGGACAGGGATGGACCCAATGATGAAGCATTCCACCAAGGGGAATCCCGGGTGGGTGAAGGTTTATGAAAAGAAAAAATCTTTTTCTTTTCCATGAGTGTCTTCTGCAAGGTATTGAATACCCCCTTTTTCTCATCTTCATATAGAGGGTACCTCTTTTGATTATTTGCAATAATTATTCAGCCAGTCTAGATCTGGCCTCATTTCAAAATTTGGGATCATTTTAGATAGTAAAAAGAAGCCAATCCACAGAATGGGGACGTGGGAGGGCAGTGAGGAATCTGCATTTAGATATGTACCAGAAAGAGCGTTACGGAAGGTAAGTAACTTGTTCTTCTGATAGATACTTTGAACTGCAGATTCCTCACCTTCAGCATAGATACTAAGGGGAAGGGTGTGTGGAATGGACTGAGTCCAAAATGTTCTGCAGGATCGAACGCACCCTGCTGTCAAGGTATTTGTGCTTCATGAGCGTATGCACTGATGCCCATGTTCCAACCTGACAGATTTCAAGGAGAGGCACTCTGCATGCCCATGTAGTGGTAGCTGCCTTGGCCTGGTATAATGAGGCCTGAGCCCCTGTGACAGCTTCTTCTTGGCCAGTGCGTAAAAGGTTCTAATGCAGAGGACTATCTACCTTGACAAAGTACTTTTCTGCACTGTTTTTCCTTTATTTTCTCCAGAGAACCACACAAACAGCTGAACATCCACCCGATGGTCTTTGGTGCAATTGATGTAAAAGCTTGGTGCGCTGTCATGGTCAACCAATAGAGTCTCTCCTCCTTTGAGGGTTGAGGTAGAGCAAAGAACGCTGGAACATGACGGATTGTCCAATGTGAAAAGGGCCTTTTGGAAAAAAGGACGCACTGATCCTCAACACCAGCAGGTGGTGTAGGACAGTTGCACCAAGAGGTCCTGAATCTCACTCACGTGAGGAGTTGAAGTGATCGCAATGAGAAAGATAGTTTTGAAAATCAGAAGACTCAACGAGCAGCTGTGCATGGACTCAAAGGAAGTGCACATTGTAGGAAAGTAGGATCCTTTTGGCCTAGTTACCCCCACTTTTTGCCTAATGTCAGTGTGCTTTGACTGTAGTTTGCTGGGATCCTGCTAATCAGGACCCCAGTGACAGAGCTCTCTCCTCTAGATTCTGATGGTAAGTACCTAGTACACCGCACAATTCGAATACTGGGGTACCACTGTAAGTCCCTAGTATATGGTACTGAGGTACCCAGGGCATTGGTACACCAGGGGTCTCCCATGGGCTGCAGCATGTATTATGCCACCCATGGGAGCCCAAGCAAACTGTGTCTGCAGAGCTGCCATTGCAGCCTGCATGAAATGGTGCATGCTCCCCTTATATCCCAGTCACTGCACTTAAAACCTATAAGTCACCCCTAAGGTAGACCCCTTAGTCCTAGGGCAGGGTGCATGGACAACTATCCTGAAACACGTGTCCAGAGATACACAGCACTGGCTGCACCAACAAGGGTGAAAAACTAAAGCCTGACACTGAAGTAAGTGTTATCATGCACTGCATTTACTATGATGCATCGGGGCAAACTGAGTGCTGGGATGTGAGGCAGTGTGCGCCCACTCTCCTCCTGTTTGAAAAGGCTCCCTTGAGCTAATGAGCTGACGAGCTCTGGTTGATGCACCTGCGCCCAGCGAGTGGTACAGAGATCTGAGAAGACTTTGGGCAGCATTTCCAGCACCCCCAAAAAGAATGTGTTGCTCTCTACTGTAGAAGGACAACTATCTTGAAACACGTGTCTAGAGATACACAGCACTGGCTGCACCAACAAGGGTGAAAAACTAAAGCCTGACACTGAAGTAAGTGTTATCATGCACTGCATTTACTATGATGCATCGGGGCAAGCTGAGTGCTGGGATGTGAGGCAGTGTGCGCCCACTCTCCTGCATGGTTCTAAGTGTTTGGGCACCCCTGTACAAGGAGAGGCGCCCCTACAAACCCCAGACTCCATTTCTGGGCTTTGTACGTGCGGAACAGCCATTATAAGGTATGTAGTGAACTAGTTGCATGATGCCATGTACTGGGGGGGCTCCTTAGAGGACCCACCAATACCTACCTGTGTAGCCTTACAGGGTCTACCTGCCAGCCTCCACTGCTGTCGACCCCAGGCAGTGTTCTGCCCTCCTGCTCATGAGCTTAACTCGGGCAGGGGAAGCAGAACAAAGGATTTCCTGCAAAGGAGAGGTATGACCACCTCTACTTTAGAATTAGGTAGGGTGGGGGCCTTTCCGAGTTCCACCAGACAGCATTGAAGGGTACATTTGGTGCCCTCCTTGCATAAACCAGTTTTCCCAGATTCAGGAGTCCTTGGTTCCCGCTCTGACATGAAACTACATAAAGGTCTGGGGAGTGACCACCCCCCTGACCGGCTCCTCCCTAGGGAGGTGCCCAGAGCTCCTCCAGGTGGCCACTTGATTCTGCCATCTTGAATCTTGGCCCCTGAGAGTCTCTGACTGGCTAGGACACCTGAGTAGCGTCCTGGACCTTCTCTGATAGGTGGGTCTCCACAGAAGGCATCCTTCCCCTTTTTGGGGTTACTTAAGGGCTCCCCCAAATGTTGGTTCCTTAGATTCGTCCCGACACCGACTTCAAGATCTGACTGCCTGTCGTCTGAAGATTGTTCTAATGCTCTTTTGCTGGTGGACACTGGAACTCTGCTGTTCTTAAGCCAGGACCTCATCAACACTGCTTCCGGTGGGAAGATTCCTGCTGCATCTTAGTCCCTGTGCTTCCTCAAGATCTGCAACTCTCTGGCCGTGCATCCTACAAGTCACCAAAGACTCAGCCTGCATCCAAGCCGAAAGTAATCTCCCTTGAAATGGATTCACTTCGCTGCATCCGCAGGCACCTCTACGACCACTGCACACCCAAGGGGCACTGGAAAGGGCGAAGGGGAGCATGTCTTACTGAAAATGCTAGCTGACCTTTGACTTCAGGTAACATCTCTTCAGGACAGGCTAACGAAAGTACAGGCTCTGCAGCACCACAAAAAACATCCAGTCGCCTGAATCCAGGGCAGAAAGAACCAGGACCAGAGTGAACATCTGGAATTTGTCCTTCCACAGAAAGACATTCAGAAGGCAATGTTCTAAAATGGGACGAAGGCCGCCCTCCAAGGAAATAACAGGAGTAACATAGTCTGTCCCTTTTTCTGAGGCCTGCAACGTCTTGCACAATAAAGCTCACACCTCTTGTAGTAAGATGGATAGGTGCTTCTCTGAGAGTCGCTCTGATGTGGGAGGAAGCTGTGGTGGGTTGGAAAGGATCGGTTAGATGATATGGAGGACTCATCTGTCGGATGTACTTGACCACCACCCTGTGAGAAAATGTTAGATCCTGCCTTCCACAGGGTGGATGTGTGCTGCTAAAGGCAAAATAAGGTGCCTTGGGTGCACTTTCTGCAGGAGCAGGGGACTTGGAAGAACGGTATCCCTGGTGACCCTCTTCATGCCTACCTGAACCTTGTCTCCGGCCACGAAAAGACTGAGGTGACTGTTGGGGTGGCGGGTAATCCTGGCGCTGTCTATATTCCAACCCTCTTAAATTGGCCTGGAAAGGCTGAAACTGGTAGGGGTTGGGAGACCTAAGGAATGAGCTGTGGCCCGGCTCTCCTTATAAAGTTCTAAGGTCGAGATAGCCTTTTTGCCAAATAGGCGAGGGCCATCAAAGGCATATCCATGAGGGTAACACCCATGGACCACATCCACATGTGTTTATGGAGCACCAAACGTGGCCGACTGCCCCCCCCCCCATCCCCAAGCAGTCAATGGTATCCATGCCAACACGGATGACGTACTTGGCCTCATCCTGCCCATTTTGAATGGTTTGAGTAACAGAGGCCTTAAATTCCTCTGTAACCACTGGCAAGATTTCACTAACCATGCCCTCGTGGGCATGCATATACTGGCCTAGTAAGCAGACTGTGTTGACTGATCTCAAGGCTACACTGGTCATATTTCCTGAATGCCTCTGTTTTTTCTACACTTGATCAGGAGGAGTCGTAGGAAAAGCATTTGGATTATGTGTGGGCGTAACTCATGTAATTTGCTGCAGCATAATTACGTGAAATTACAGCAAAATTATGCAAGATTACGCGGATTTACACAAGGCTCATAACCCAGCATTTGGCTCTATTTGCTTAGCACAAGATCTCCCCTCGCATCAAAAATGGACCCAAGGATGCATTTTGCGATAACAAAATAGAGCTAAAAGCAACAGAACATAAACATCAGCAGCCACTCACTAACTTTGTTGTTCCTGTGCACCTGCAGTGGGATTTTTTTGGGAAAATTACTCATAATTACACGAACAGGCATAATTGCGTAATTTTCGGTAATTGTTCCATCAAAAGAGAAATGCAAAATTTCTCAGATTTTCCCAGTGTAATTACAATTTCAACTAGGCCTAATTTGGATTAACCTTGATGGTGGACATCTGAACAACCCAGCTGTGAGAGGTAGGATGCTGTATGAGAAAGTCTGGGCCAGTAGGTGCCGACCTGTGGCGCCTGACCACTTGCCTGTTCACTGGAGGACAAGAGCAATGCTTACCCTAAGTGCCCATAAGGGTATTCTCTGGGGCGGTTTTTTCACCGGGTACTACCGGAGGTTTGTTAAGGGATATGGCACCATCGTGGCCACCTTAACTGAGTTGACTTCCAAGCAGCAACCGAGAAAGTTGATCTGGACTGAGTCTTGCCAGAGGGCGTTTGATACCCTGAAGGCCGCCATGTGCACGGCCCCCGTGCTCAAGGCTCCCGACTTCTCCAAGGAATTTGTCGTGCAGACCGACGCGTCAGAGCATGGAGTGGGAGCGGTGCTCTCACAACTGAACGAAGAGGACCTAGACCAACCAGTAGTCTTCCTTAGCAGGAGACTACTCCCCAGGGAGCAGAGGTGGAGTGCCATAGAAAGGGAAGCTTTCGCTGTGGTCTGGGCACTGAAGAAGCTGAGACCATACCTGTTTGGGACTCACTTCCGAGTTCAGACCGACCACAGGCCCCTCAGATGGTTAATGCAGATGAGGGGGGAGAATCCAAAACTGCTGAGGTGGTCCATCTCCCTACAGGGAATGGACTTTATGGTGGAACACCGCCCTGGCACAGAGCACGCCAATGCAGATGGCCTGTACAGGTTCTTCCACCTTAGTGAAGAGAGCCCCCAGGTAAATGAGTAGTTCTCCCTACTTTCAGCTGGATGGGACGTGTGTTAGACTTGGCATCTTTTGGCGTGTTTCCCCTGAGTTTTTGCTTTCTGACCTCCCGGTTTTGACTCTGTTTTGCTGGTGTAACGGTTCTGCGCGCTTTTTGCACTGCTGATCAGTGGTAAAGCGCAGGTGCTCCTATGGTAAATTGTGTTATGGATTGGTGTTTCCATGATTGGATATTTGATTTACCTGTTAGCCCCTAGTAAAGTGCACTGCGTGTGCCGGGGCCGGTGAATCAAATGCTACCCGGGGGCCTGCAGCACTGGTTGTGCCACCCCAGTGAGTAGCCCTGAAAACGGTAACTCAGACCTGCCATTGCAGAGTCTGCGTGCAGTTTGTAACTGCCATATCGACTTGGCCAGTGCACACACTGGCAGGTCCCTAACCTTCCCTTTTCTTACATGTCAGGCACCCCTCAGGTAGGCCCCAGGTACCCCTGTGGGCAGGGTGCAATGTATGTGAAAGGTAGGACATGCCCCGGTGTGTGTGGCATGTCCTAATAGTGAATTACAGACAATTTCGTTTTTCACTATTGCAAGGCTACCAATTCCCCATAGGACAGAATGGGAGGTTTGTTTATAACATCTTATAAACATAACTGGCCCAGGGAATTCGGTAAGAAAATAAAATTTAGTATGCCTGAACTCAGAATCTAAAGATGCCTCTTTTAGTGAAGGTGATTTTTACATTCTGTGTTTGAAAATACCACTTTTGGAAAGTGGGTATTTTCTTGCTCAGTCATCTCGTGTGCCTCTGCTGGAATGTGGATTGCCTGTCTGGGTTTTGGATGACAGAAGGCTGGGGGAGCAGGAGGGGCGCCAGATGGTCTAGGTAGCTCAGGAAAGGGGTTACGATCGGGGAAGGGGGAGGAGATTTCCTTGCACCTCAAAGGGCCTGCTCTGCCTCTGACAAATGCCGTCTCCACCTCCTGCCAGGAATTCACACCAGAGAAGGCAGAACTGGTCCTGACCGGGCACAGGCCCTCTCTGCCTAAGAGATCAAAGGATTTTTGGACATAAATGCTGGGTCCCAGACCCCTGAACTTTAAAACTCATCTGGACAAGAAGACTGCCAAGAAGAAGAGCTGGAGAAGCTGCGAAAAGGAACGACTGCTTTGCTGGGTGCTTTACTGGGCTGACCTGCAGTGGCTGCTTCTGTCTTGGGCAGTGAAAGGCCTGGACTGGACTTTCTGCAACCTAATTTGTGAGTCTCTCCAAGGGCTTGAGGTAGAGCTTGCCCCCTGTTCCCGAAGTCTCAGGAACAGCAAATACTTCAATTTCTTCGACCCGCAGCATTGGGGACTGTGTGTTTTGTGCTGCAACCCGAAGAACACCAACTCGACGACGTCTACGATGCCACAGCCGACTGTGTCCTGAAGGCAACGCAGAGGGCACCGCCGCACTGCAACCCTGGTCTCACCGACGACGCCTGTTGATGCCGCCACCGAGCCGCTGCTTGCACCGCGACCTGTGGGCACCGCACTCCGCACCGCCTCGCTTCACGCCGAAGCTTTGGCAACGCAGAGGGCACCGCCGCAATGCCGCACCGCGACCCTGGTCTCACCGACGACGCCTGTTGATGCCGCCACCGAGCCGCTGCTCGCACCGCGACCTGTGGGCACCACACTCCGCACCGCCTGGCTACACGAGGACGACTTGGCCTGCCTGATGCCGCCACTTCCCGCCGAGATCGACGCCGCTGCTTGCACCGTGGTTCGGGGGCACCGCTCGTAAGTTACACGACGCACTGCCCTCATCCCACACCGCAGCCTTGGCCTACCGACGCCGGCGCCATCGACTCCAGTTCGTCAGCCGAGGACAGCGCTTCAGCAACGACGACGCCGCTGCTTGCACCGTGATCTGCCAGCACTGTGACGAGCACCGCCTTCATCTCATACCGCGACCCTAGTCTCACCGACGACGCCATCTGACGCCGCCAATGAGCCGCTGCTCGCACCGCGACCTGAGGGCACCGCACGCCGCACCGCTGCACTTCGCACCGCAGCACCAGACGCCTGCCAACGCCAGCGCTCCTGACTCCATCAGAGAGGAGATCGACCTGCAATGCGTGTGACTTCGAGGGCCCCATCACCCTGCATCCCTGAAAGGTACTGTTTGCGGGTCTTCCCGACACTGTAGCTGGCCTGCGACCCCGCGGTCAGCCAGAACTGTTTTGGATTTGTGTGTTCACGACGCCGTGGTAGCCCGGACGGCGCTATCCACAGCGTATTTTCAAATTGTGAACTTTTAAGGTTAGTATTGTGGTTCTTTATCGTTTTTGGTCTTGTTTTAATTATATAAAAATATTGGATATTTTTCTAAACTGGTGTGGTGTCCTTTTGTAGTGCGTACACTGTATTACTGCTGGTTATGTGCAAATGCTTTACACACTGCCTCTAAGATAGGCCTGGCTGCTCATGCCAAGCTACCAAGGGGGTGAGCAGGGGTTATTTTAGAAGTGTAACTCCCTTATCCTGACTAGAGTGGTGGTTTTTGCCTGGCGTTGGCCCGCGCCCTAGCCTACCAAGAATCCCATTTCTAAAACACTTTGTGAAAGAAAAAGCTCCTTTCTTCCACAGAACGCTAGATAAAGCTAAAAACTTAAAAGCCAGTAAAACCAAATCCCCATGTCTCCATCGAGCATTCTGACAATCCCGCCAAATTCTTCAAAGATAAAATCTCAAACTCTCCTTAGACCACCACACTCTGCCATCTTCCGGAAAAGCTCCCCTCAGAAGTGAGAAACCCAATGCATCGGTGCCCTCTCCAAACTCAAGAAGGGCGGCCTTTCACCTTGAGTGCTCCAGATGCGACACAATCCCGGGACCCCCCTCAACTCAAAAGAGATGGAGGTTCTTTAGCACACTCTCGGAGGATGACATCACAAAGATGGCTGGGTATACCAAGCCCTCTTCACACCTTGCAGATCCTATTCCGGCCTCCTTAGCGAAAAGCCTCAACCACATCCTAACCCCCCTATGGACCAAAATAATACACAGCTCCCTGAGTAATGGGTCAGTGCCTGACTGCCTCAAACGAGGACAAGAAAGTCCCTTGCTGAAGAAACCAGATGCAGACCCAGAGGACCTCAATAACTTTACACACATCTCCAACTGTCCCTTCCTGGCTAAAATATTTGAGAAATTGTTCTCTCCCAAGTAACTCACCCAACACATTGATGCCAATAATCTTCTCGACTCACTCCAATCAGTGTTTAGAAAAGGATGTAGCATGGAAACAGCCCTACTGAACATAGCGGATGACATCCACAAGTCACTGGACTCTGACAGATGCTGCCTACTCATCCTCCTAGACCTATCTGTGTCCCTCGACACGGTCGATCACAATCTGCTTCTAGATTCATTCATAAATCGGATCGGAATGGACAGCCTGGTCCTGAAATGGTTCACCTCCTATCTCCATAACCGCTTCCAGTTAATAAAAATCAACAACTCGATCTCAGACACGTACCCTATGGCTCAGCCTTCTCTCCTACACTTTTCAATATATACATGGAACCCCTCACCCCCATTCTCAATCAAGCAAACATCCTCTTTCACCTTTATGTGGGCGACACCCAGATCTACCCAAAAATATCCTCACTAGAAGACATTCGATGACTAAACTCCACTCTTATAAAAGTCCAAAACTGTCTCTCACTTAACTGCCTGAAACTTAACCAAGACAAGACAGAAATCCTACTTCTATCCAATAACTGATTGACCTCCCAGGTCCAAGAGTGGATAAACTCTATTGATGCTTTCAACTGCAAACAGTCACTATCTGAATCCGTCAACTCCTTGGGGATCTCCCTCGACCCAAGCCTGAACATGAACCAACACATAAAGAATACAGCAAGGAGCGCATTTTACAATCTAAAACTCCTACGCAAAATCAAACCCTTCCTCTCTCTGAATGATCTGAAAACCGCCATGCACTAGATGTTACTGTCTAGACTTGACTACGGGTATGCCACCCTCACTGGCTTTGCGAAATCACACTTCGCCTCCCTAAGAGCCACACTTAATGCAGCAGCAAGGATGGTCACCAGAGCAAAAAGCCATGATCACATCTCCCCCTCCCTAAAAAATCTGAAATGGCTCCTGATCTAAGCCTGTAACTGCTTCAAAACGGCCTGCTAATTCTGCACTAGATATCACTTACTACACCAATCTACCCCTAGACTCACACACCTACACTTCACAAACGGCTTATTAAAAGATCTCCGGTAAAGAGCTCCGATTAAGGGTGCCCATCAGGCATTGCAGTGCCGGCCCGATGTGGAGCAAAAGCCCAATGATGAAGCATGACACCTATCTAGGTGTGGGAGGGCATTTGTTCCTAAAGAGTCGTGCTCCCTGCTGACCCTTTAGAACTTTTCTGACCTGAGTAGATTAACACATCTTATTAGGAACTGCATATCCTTCTTAGCTTTGTTCCACCTTTATGCCCAGAACTTGCCCTCGGCTGATGTGGTGACTACTAGCCAATGAGCTACCAGATCTCCTCCCGCTTGATGACGACTTTCTTTCATATGTGTGTGACATCTAGATATTCCAGAGTGAGCTATTCTGTCCGCTGCTAAGATGCAAGAACCCTCCTCTCAGTGTGTGGAGCTTGGTAGCCCACCCACCTTAGAGGTTTGACTACCAGAGGGCTACATGCCCATGGGAAAACCGTTTTGATAGCTGTTTTCCCCTCTCTGTTCCCGACACCAACCTGTCTACCAAAACTAAAGAGCAGCCCCTCTCAGGTGTGTCCACCATTTGTCCTTCAAAGGCGGTTTCCTTTTTGAAGCTCATCTTTTAGGCTCACATCCCATGTAGTTTCCTGCCAGGAAGAGGTAACAACTCTTCCAACTGCAAGCCTCTTTTGTATCCTTTCTTGGGGGTTGTTCACACCTCTCCCCAGGAGGACATAAGGCTGTCTTGTGGCCAGCATCTGCGAAAGCCCCCTGGAAAACTTGGACAACAGAGTGGCAACTTTCTAAAAGTAGCCTTTACCAAAAAAGTTACATTAAATTCGGCTTGGGCATCAAGGCGAGTTAATGTAATCATTCTGCTAGTCCCATTCAGGAGTTAGCACAGCTGAGTTGTCAGCGTGTAACACTGTGTTCGACAATGGGGCTATCAGCCTTTCCCAGTAGAAATTACGATTTTGGGTTTTTACTGTTAGGACATATAAAAGTCTATGTCCTACTTTTTAATATATAGCATCCTGCCTTAGGACTTGGTAGGCCTACCTTAGGGGTGATATATATATATTTAAAATGGAGGTCTGGACTTTATCATCAGTATAAATGTCAAGGTTGAGTTAGCAATTTAAAGCTGCTCTACTAGTCTGCAGTGCCAGGTCGGGAGTCATGTTTTACTTTGTCACTCTCAGGGAGGCACGTGATGGAGCCCATGAGGGGCACTTTAACTTACAGGTCCTGGGTACCCTTGGTAATATATACTGGGGACTTATAAGTAAGGTAACTCATGCCAATTGGGCATATGCCAATTAAACGTACACTTTGGAGAGTCAGAGCACTGTTGAAAATCCAGCAGCATCAGTCCAAAACTTTGGGGGTGACCATACAAAAATACAAAAGAGGCATTCCCTTAGACGAGCGTTCACCCAACCCATATTGAGGCTCACCTGCTTTCCTTAATGTTATTCTTCATAAACTCCTAAAATCCCTGCATGAAAATGTTGACATTGATTTAAAACTTCTGATTGTTGACTCTCCTTTGCCTTTGAATGAGACTCTCCTTACTTTCTATCCTCTGCATGCTTCCTCTCTTGGAGTACCGCCTACTCTAATTCACATGCATTTTTGTTGTAATCCCAGTTTCGTTCATAAGTCACCTCAAAGACCTGTCCTCCTTTCAAAGTCTTGTCCTGCAACCTAGCAATACCTAATCTCCTCTAGCTCATCTACTAATCCCACCGACCGTCTGCATGAGCTCACATACCACTCCACTACCGATTGTAGTGTCTTAAGACTATGTGCACTAAGACCTCTTGGTTCGGGGAGGACTCAATGAAAACATTACATTACTATTTGGGAGGTGTTAAGGTGTGGTTATTAATGGTTCTAAGATAATGAGAAGGTTAGTTTGAATATTGTACGCTGAAGAATAAAGACTTCAATTACGAGCTCCATGTATGGCGTGTTCATTTTGCATTCTCCTGGGCAGGAGAGGACGTGAAATGGGTTAGCGATTCGGTATTGGGAAGTGGCGTGTTAAGGGCGTCCCTTCCTAATAGCGACTCGCAGTGGGATGTAAGAAGGTTTTGCTACCGAAAAGCGGTCGCAAAGCAGTCGCATTTTACAACCAACTTCAAGTTGTGAATGTATGCAAAAATGTTTTCTTAAGAGCAGGCTGCTCTTAAAAAATGAAAAGAAAACTTTTCATTTTTGCTTTTTAAATGCATCTCTTTTTCCTTTAAGGAAAACGGGCTGCATTTAAAAAAAAAGTTGCTTTATTTAAAAGCAAACACAGACATGGTGGTCTGCTGGCCCCAACAGACCACCACTGTGTTTTTAGCGATTCACAATGGGTCGCAAATTGCAACCTGCCTCATGAATATTAATGAGGTAGGTCAATTTGCGACCCACTGGGAATCGCAAACAGTGTAAAACACACTGTTCTACATAGCTGTTTGCGATTTCCTAATAGCAAATCGCAAACATTTGCTATTAGGTAATTGCAAACCTGAGTGTATGTACATCTGGCCCCCTATGATGAAGAAGCCAATGGACCTCAGAATCATCTATGGCTGTCTTTCGGACTCGTTCAGAAAATGCATGTTGAGAGAGACCTTCAGTTTAGAGAAAGTACTAATGGCAGCAAGAGCTGCTGACATGGAAGCTGGAACAGCAAAGAGTGAATCACTGTTAATTATGAAGAGCAAACACAAGCATAAAGTAGATGCACGTAAGTTGACTTCCTCAAAGAAAGGAAAACTTTGCTTCCCATGTGGGTTTTTATTTCCACATGAAAGTAAATGTCCAGCCATCGGACAGACATGCAAAGGTCGTGGAAAGGAAAATCACTTTCTCAGCGGTTTGCAAGGCAATAAAGAAACCAATTGCTTCATGGCAAGACGAGAAAATGGATGCCAGAAGGTTCCAGAAGCATCCTCGCCCTGCCACAAAGACAAAAAGCAACCTCAATTACGACAGGCGGAAACTAAATGAAGTTGTTCATTATTAAGTTAATCCTACAAAAGTTCTTCGAGTTCACCATCGAGCATCAGTGAAGAGGGTGAATGTGCGATGATCATATCCCCCAAAGAGTGACATGCACACATGGGTCTGGCTGCGTGCAAAGCAGAAGAACGACCAACAAAAGCAAGTGAGTCTACAAAACAAAAGCACTCATTTTTGGACACTGCCCCAAGATTACACTGAAGGGCAACGATTGCCCCATAACCTTTATCATAGACAGCGGCGTATCAATCAATATCATGCCCATCAAAACGTTTAATGACTTGTCACCTGTGCCGCGCCTCAAACTGTCAAACACGTAGGTGTACATATGGGCTGCTTCCAAACCGTTGCAGAGTCAAGGATCAATCACAGCGACCTTATGACACAAAAAGATGTCTGTGCAAGCCCCAATTCACATTCTTCAAGGTACGTTATCCGGTGCATGTTTACTCAGTTTTGCAACTGCTGCTGACATGGGACTAATATCTATCAATTACAACCTACATACTCAATCTGAAATTGTGAGTCAGTTTCCCATCGTTATTTCATGGCCTAAGAAGGCTCAAGAAAATGAAAGTACAACTTCACATCCATGAAGATGTTCGCCCTGTTGCCCAGAGGCATAGCAGGATAGCATTCCAGTTGCAAGAATCGGTTGAGGAAGAATTTGAAACGCTGTTGAAGCACAACATCATTGAGCGCTCCACTGGTCCCACAACATGGGTGTCGCCCATAGTGGCGGTGCCAAAAAAGGACAGTGGAGGTGCGGTGTGCATCTCTGTTGATATGCAGCAGGCCAGCAAAGCAATTGAGAGAGAAAGACATCCTGGTCCGCACATTGCAGACATGATCATGCAGCTGAATGGAGCCAAGGTCTTCTCCCATCTTGATTTAAACAAGGGATACTATCAACTCAAATTGGAAGAAAACTTTAGGCACATTACCACTTTTTCGACTCATATTGTTTTGTTAAGATACAAAGGTTGAGTTTTGAAGTGTCATCTGCTGCATAAATATTTCAAGATGTCATACGTAAGATAATTCAACCTGTCACACATGCTTTCATTTGCAGTGATGACATATTGGTATTTAGGACAACACGAAAGGAGCATGATAAGGCTCTCAAACAAGTGTGTCAGCTATTTGCACATGCAGGTCTCACTCTAAAGGCAGAAATGTGTGAGTTTCACAAAACCAAACTCAAGTTTTTTGGGTACGTAGTCTCTGATGGGGGAATGACTCCTGACCCAGATATAGTACAAGCACTGTAAGCCACCTTCCCCCCACAAGATGTTACCATGCTACGATCCTTCTTAGGCATGGCCAGCTATTGCTCAAGGTACATTCATGACTTTGCTATGGTTTGTGCCTCATTGAGAAACCTGTCTATATGAATTATCAATTTCCAATGGTCTTCTGAATCTGACCAAAGTTTCAAAAAGATAAAGCATGCAATTAAAAATGTAACCAAGATGGCCTACTTTGACCCTAACTTACATACTGAGATCACTGTTGATGCAAGCCCGGTGGGGCTGTGAACAGTCCTTGCTCAGCATACTGGGCATCCAAATGCTCAGCAACACATTGTGACATACGCCAGTCAAAGTCTGTCTGACACTGACCATGCCTATTCTCAGCCGGAGAGGGAGAGTCTGGCGGTGCTGTGGGCCTGCGAGCATTTTCACATGTTTCTTTACGGAAAACATTTCATGATTGTTACAGACCACCAAGCGCTGCTTACCATATTCGGATGCCCAAAAGCTAGGATGCCCCCTTGCATTGAGAGGTGAGGGTTGCGTTTGCAAGATTACGAGTATACATTTGTACATAAGCCAGTCAAGTACCAGAACCCTGCAGATTACTTTTCACGACTACCATGACATTGGCACGGCTCAACTTCAAAGACAGCTTACATCAACTTCATTGTAAGCACCAGCGGCTTTATACGTTGAACAGATTATTGCCGCTACAAGTGCCAATAAGGAAAAGCTTGCCCTTAAAGACATCATTTCAGCTCAGTCATGGACACAGAGTGTTCGACCTCTGAGTGACGATGTTGAATTTCAAAAGTTGAAAAATGTGTAGGATGAATTGTCCCAAAGAAGGGATTGTTACCAAAGAGGCCCAAGGATCGTCATCCTTGATAGCCTAAGACAGCAAGTCACTGAATTAGCCCACGAAGGACATTGTGTCGTTGTTGCCACCAAACGAGCCCTTAGAGATCAAGTGTGGTTCCTGCGCCTAGATGAGAGAGTTGAGAGGGAATTAAAAGAGTGCTATCTATGTAATTGCCTTTCTGCTAAAGTGACACAGCATCCGCTAGCCATGTCTGACCTTCTTGCACATGCGTGGAAAAGGGTTGCAGTAGATTTCTGGTAAATGGACATCATCTCATGGTGGTCATTGACGAGTGTTCCCGTTTTCCTCTAGTAGAGGAATTTTCATCAACAACCCATGACAAGGTCATTGAGCGTCTGGATGACATCTTTGCAAAGTGGGGTATCCCAGCCATTCTTAAATCTGACAATAGTCCGCGATTCAATAGTAAGGAGTTTCTAACTAGACTCAATGTCAAGCATCAAAAAAGCAGACTTGTGACCCCAAACTAATGGTGTCGTGGAACAATTTATTCGTACAATGAAAAGAGTGATCCGACGTGCATTGATGGAGGGAACCGAAATTGAGCTAAATCAAGCCCTATGACAAGCCCTCCATGCTTATCGATCAACTCCACACTCCACAACTGGTAAGAGTCCTGCCAACTTGCTTTTTGGGAGAGCCATAAGGAACAAACTACCACAGTGGACCTCTGACCGAACTCGAAATGCTGATGAGGTTCTTTCCACTGACACTGCTCAGAAACCTCAAATGAAGACCTATGCTGATCGACGTCGGTGAGCTCAGGAGTTCTTCTTTGTTGAAGGTGACTGGGTTCTTGTCAAACAAAAACGCAAAATGGATCCTCTGTTTGCTGCTGATCCTCTGAGAATTGTGACGCGCAAGAGACACATGATAATGGCGCAATGTCCCGGAAAATCCATCGCACAGGGCTCGTCACATTTCAGACACTTATCTCGACGTTCGTCAGCTCCTCCAATCACAGATGAAGCTGCCCCGCCTGATGACCCAGATCAAACATAAGATCCTGTACCCTTGGTGGCCACTCATGGTGCATCTCAACTATCTCATACCATGCAATCTGGCCAATCAGTGCGAGCACCTAGGCGGCTTGTTGAAGAAATATAATGCTGCTGTAGTTTACACCTTTTTATTTAACAAAGAGGGAGGTGTAGTGTTTTAACTCTATGTGCGCTAGGACCGCGTGGTTCAGGGTGGACTCAATGAAAGAATTATATAACTGTTTGGGAGGTTTAAAGGTGTGGTTATTTAATGGTTTTAAGATAATGAAAAGTTTAGTTTGAATGTTATACGCTGAGGAATGAAGACGTCAGTTACGAGCTCCGTGTGTGGCATGTTCATTTTGCATGCTCCCGGGCTGGGAATGACGCGATGCCAATCACACCTACCTCCTTCCAATTACATCCATCACAAAGACAGTGGAGTAAATGCAACGAATGGTCTCCTTGAGAGCAGAAAACTAGTCCCAATAACAAGCACCAGATTACCCACTAACCTTGGGTTCAGGAGCAGAGTGTGTTTGCCAGCCTGATGCTCACCAGGGAGTGCCAGAGCCCTCACCCCCACCACAGCAAAACAGTGCCAGATTGTACTAACAAATCTGTAAGCAAAAGCATAAAAACTAAATCTGTACAACTGGTAAGTATGCACTCACATTCTCATGATTTACACATAAAACATTTTTCTGGCTACAGTAAGTGATGTTTTATGTAATACAAGGACATGAATATCTGAGGTAAAGTGAAGAACAGCAGCTGGTGAAGATCACACAAGCTGTCAGAGTAAAACTGGAACATTAACCCTATACTGACACTTCTTGCCCTCAGTCCTGTGATGCTGCTGTTTAAGCGAATGGCTACTGTCGCCCCTGAGATCATTCTAGGACAGATATGTATATGAAAGAGTCCTGGTGTAAAAATTGAAAGTGTGAGACTAAAATAGTTGTGTCCCTTGCTGTACATGAGCAAAATCATAGGTAGAATGAAATGAAGAAGAAATCTCTCTGGCTGTGCCCTGCCTGATGACTGTATCTCATTCTCCTGCAGGATGAACGGCTGCTCTCTCACTGGTTCATGCTGTAAAGATCTCGTATCTGTTCTCAAAACAAACACATCTCTTACATACCTTAACCTGAGCTGGAATAAACTGGGGGACTCTGGAGTGAGAGAGCTGTGTGAAGGACTGAAACACCCACTGTGCAAATTACAGACTCTGAGGTAAGGAGCAGTTCTCTCCTGGGTTATCATATCGAGAAGTCACAGGTTCCTGTCAGATGAAGGCAGAGGCATTCTCAGTCTCATGTCTCTTCTCAGTAAATGTGTTACTGTTGTAGAGCACCCTTATAATCCATGCACAACAGAAGGGATAGCTGGTTCTCTTTCTACAATCATCCATATCGTTTTATAAGGTGAGGTTTTTAACCAAACATTTTATCACTCTTTTCCTTGCAGGCTCTGAGGTAACTTTCAGAATATCTATTGTGGGTGACCCCCATACTTTCCAAATATTATCTAAATGTGTTATCCATTTTCATAGATGTGTAAATGTACCCTCTGGTGCTGCCCTTAACCACAACCAATAATTTATGATTCTTGGCCAGAACTTTATTTTAATATTCAACAGCTCCAACTCTAATGTTGAAATGGAATCATCTGCATAGAATATAGCCGGGATTAACTAACCTCCGAGTTTTGGTGGATAGGCACGCGCAGGACTAGGTTTTATTAGGAAATCTGCAATGTACAGATAAGAAAGGAGTGGTGCAAGGATACATCCTTGCCTAAGCCCATAGGATGTGTTGATTTTTCCATTACTCCCCAGTCTGACAAGGATCCCTGCTCCTCTATGGAGTTGTATTATTAATTTCAGTAATCCAGATGGAATCTTCCAGTTCGACTATTATTTCCATAGATACCCCTAGTTGATCGTATCGAATGCAGTTGCTAAATCTATGAATGCCACATAGATTGGGTGATTTCTATTAAAGGCAGGTTCTTCAACCAGCAACTTCAGTGCAAAGCACCCATGCACTGTTGAGTAACCCCACCTAAATCCTAACTGAACTTTAGACAGGATCATCTCTCTCTTTGCACCCACTCTTCAAAGGCTACCAGGTGATGCTTTGCAAAATGTTTATTCAGGGTGTCTACCAAAGTTATCATCCTATAGTGATTTGGGACAGTCCTTGAGCCCTTTTTAAAAAATAGGGAGCCGTATACTGGCCTTCCAAGACTCTGGAATTTTATTACCATGGACTACCACAGCCATCAAAGGTGTTAGAACATGGGCCCATAATTCAGGATCAAGTTTTAATATGTCTACTGACTGACCACCTGGACATTGAGCACAGGAGCATCTTAAATTCCTTATGATTGTTTTCTTCTCCTTAATAGATCCTAATCAGCTCTATTGCTGTCCAGGAGCTGGCCGTTTTGGAAGTCCTCCTGTTCCTCATCATATTTGTGTTCTCTGGTACGACACAGATCAGATATGTAATTCACCCACAGGTCCTCTTCCAGGGGACATGTATCAGGTTTCCTAATCCCACCAAAAGTTATTCCGATTACCTCCCATACGATTTTAGATCTCCCCCCACATAAGGCCAGGATTACCGCCAACCAAATACGATCCTTCTACTTCCATTTGATCTTTCTGATCTCTTTCCTAAACACACTCCTGTATTGTTTTAGAAAGGAGTTCCTGGTAGTAGCATTCCTAATATTATTTATTCTGTGTCGCTTTACCTTTGTCTTGCTAACCCTTGGACTCTTATCCGAATGTCTGGGCATGGATGCATGACGTCTGAAATTACTTATTAGCTTTTCATATTCCACCAGTATCAACCAGGATTTTCTTTGTCACACCCCCCTCATGCACCCTCTGTGTCGTGGGCCTGGTGTGCTTGGCTCATATCACGCTACCCCTGTGGCGCCTTATGGTGCGCTATGATTCCATGGCTGAGTTTCTGTAAACCTCCTGATTCGATTATGCCTGGGCTTGCAAACATTCTCTGAACACTTTAACCAATAGCATACCTTGCTCCCGCGGCTATTAGGGTCTTGGAGTGTTTTCCCCTGCGCACGTTTAGACCAAAACGATACATTTGTTTCCTGTTGGTTGCTTCCATCCGTTTGTTGCACCTGCTCTTCCTGTAAGGTCAAAGCCAGTGTACTAACACTTGTTTCCATCAGGAACCTTGGAGAACCCTCCAGACTACCATGTGCAACACATGGTCCCGTTGTATCCAATGGACCCTGAACATGTTATGCAAACCACACCCAAATCAAGCTCCTTGCTTGGTCTACGCTCTCTGCGAAACAAGCTTCCTTCCTACTCACTCACCTGCTGAATTGACCGGACCTGGGCAGCGCTCTACCTGCCTGCAGTTCCTCGCCTCCTCCAGTTAGTCCCTAGGCTCATACTCACTCGACGCATCCTTCATCTCTGCCTCCTGCTCATCTACTCCAGTTCCTCTGCGATTTCCTGAGTCAAGACCTCGAGACCTTCTTCGTACTTAGGATAAGTTGAAGTACTAGACTAAATACTTGATATCAGGTTAGTGCGCACTATCCTTTAATAGTAGTAGCAGGCCGGAGTTTCAATGTCTTTAAGACTATAGACTTATTTTCAAGTTTCCTCTGAGTTACTTCCTCAGTTCTCCTTGTTTGTTCTTGCTCCAGACCCCTCCTGCAACCTTGGCCTTGTACCATGTTAATACAAGGACTAGAGACGTTGTTCTGTGTTTCTCTGATGAACAGTGGTGCCAAGAGAATCCTCCTCAAAGCGCTTGATTCATGTATACTCCTTTTCCCGAGATTCATCTTCTGAGTTTATCCTTGGGAGTGTCATTAACTCCAATCTATGTTCCGAGTGTTTCCTTGGGAGTGCCAGTAACTCCAATCTGTATTTCAAGTTATTCCTTTGGAGTGTATAGCTCCAATCTGTGCAACTGGTTATCCTATTTCCTTGCTGTGTTTCTGAAAGAGACTATAAGTGTATGTTACTGAAGTTATAGAAAAATCCTGTATAGTACTGTTGGTAATTGACTCTTCTTGTTTCCAGTGCATTGCATCTTTGCGAAATCAGAGGACTTGGTCCTTTGCACATTTACTCAGAGGGTCTCCAGTTAATGCTGTGCCGCATGGTTGCTGACCGGAACCAGTACCGAAAGTCTCTCTTTCTTTATTTTGTCACAACCTCCTTCCCCCAAGGGCCACGCTTACTTTAGGAAGGAACTATTCCTTGGATGGGCTCGTCCCTGTTTGGATACGAGGTCCAGCATCAGTTTCAGTATCGTCTTCACCCCTTTGGCCCCACCAAACAGTTTTTGGGGGATAGTAATAAGTTTGATGCCTTTGTAAACCAGGAGTCTTCCCCTCTGGTACAGCAAGAATTGCTTTTATGACATCCTATCTTGGGGGAACAGCTGCTAACTGGGCTATTCCACTTATTGAAATAAACTACCCGGTTTTACATGATTTCGGAAGGTTTAGAGAGATGATGCCTAGTCTCTTTGCTAAGCATGCCTTTGTTCAGGCCAGCAATAATGAGTTGTTAAACCTATGACAGGCTAATAAAGATCTCCTTACTTATATTACAGCCTTCGGTAAATTAGTTGCGGAAACCCAGTGGCCTGAGGAAAAAGGAACTTCCCTCTTTTATAGAGGGTTGAGAGATGAATCAAAAGATTGCCTGATGCATTGTAGATTTACCCTCAGATTATTCCGAGTTCATTGATTTAGTTGTCAGGTTTGACCATAGGTTAAATGAACGAAAAGGAGACCACTGTCGGGGGGAACCCCAACTGCTGGTTGTGTTGTAAGAGCGAAAAGAGAGGCCGAGACTAAGATTCAGGACAGTTCAGAACTCATGCAGATTGGGGGCTTGCGTGGTCCCCTGACCACTGAGGATAAAGAATGTAGAAATACATTTAACCTGTGTTTATATTGTGGTACAGTAGGGCATTTTGCATGAGAAATTGAATGCTCTGCAAGACCGAAGGGAATTCAGAAGGTTAGCGCTTTGACTTCAGACCGAGTGTAGGAAAACTAGAGAGCCCAGCTGACACAGGGGTCAATCATTTGGGTGCGGCCTTTGAACCAACCCCCCATTACCTGGCTAATACTTCACCCAAGGTTCTACAACACTTAACAATTTCAGACACCTCAAAACCACGGAATCATGGAACAACCACAAGAGCGCCCTGAAGGAATACCACCAACGGATAAGAGACGCCAAACGGACCTTCATAAGAGACAAGGTCCAGACCAACGTGACCAACGCCAAGGAACTGTTCAACGTCATACAGCAGTTCGCCAAACCCGCCTGCAAAGCCACGGACGTCACTCCCTCCCAGAAACTCTGCGACAAGCTCAGCTCCTACTTCCATCTAAAGATCAAGGCTCTCTACGATGACTTCAATGAACCAACGACGAACACCACCGCCCTACCGACCACCGCCGATAAGCCTACCATCACGTCCTGGGACCCCGCCACCATCGAACTCATCACCGCGACCATGAAGAAAACCCACTCAGGAGCCCCTACGGACCCCTGCTCACCGCACATATTCCACAGGGCCGCCACCGTCATTGCACCCGAACTAGGTAGAACCATCAACGCCTCCCTCAGATCAGGCATCTGCCCAGACGACTGGAAACGGGCAGAGGTAAAACCCCTCCTCAAGAAACCTACGGCCGACCCTACAGACCTGAAAAACTACCAGCCCATCTCTCTCCTCCCCTTCGTGGCCAAAGTCACCGAGAGAATCATAAACACCCAGCTGACCGCCTTCATAGAAGAGAACTCCATCCTGGACGCCTCCCAATCCGGATTCCGCAGCAGACCACACCGAAACCGCCCTCCTCGCCGCCACAGACGACATTCGCAGGCTACTGGACCAAGGACACACCGCGGCCCTCATACTTCTAGACCTCTCCGCAGCTTTCGACACCGTCTCACACCGCACCCTTGCAGCCAGACTACACGAAGCGGGAATGCAAGGAGCCGCCCTCGACTGGATCCAATCCTTCCTCTCCGACAGAACCCAGAGGATCCGACTCCCCCCCTTCCTCTCCAAACCCACGGAAATCAGCTGCGAAGTACCCCAGGGATCATCACTCAGCCCCACGCTCTTCAACGTCTACATGGCCCCCCTCGCCGCCATCGTCAGACAGCAGGGACTAAACATCGTATCCTACGCCGACGACACTCAGCTCATCCTCTCGCTCACGAAGAATCCCGAAGACGCCAGACTCTGTTTCCAGGAAGGAATGAAGAACGTAGCAGCCTGGATGAAGGACAGCTGCCTGAAGCTTAACTCAGAGAAAACCGAGGTCCTCATCCTCGGACCCTGCACCTCCGCCTGGGACAACACCTGGTGGCCCTCCGCCCTCGGGAGCCCACCCACCCCTACAGACCACGCTCGGAACCTCGGCATCATCCTGGACTCCTCCCTCTCCATGAACCGCCAGATCAATGCCGTTGCCTCCACCAGTTTCAACTGCCTCCGCAAGACCTTCAAATGGATCCCCCCCGACTGCAGAAAGACCGTCACCCACGCACTCATCACCAGCAGACTGGACTACGGCAACGCCCTCTACGCCGGAATCAACAAAACCCTTCTACGCAAACTCCAAACCATCCAGAACACCGCAGCCAGACTCATCCTTGGGACACTGCGCCACGAGCACATGACCCAGCACCTACGAGGCCTCCACTGGCTCCCCGTCGAAAAGAGGGTCACCTTCAAACTCCTCACACATGCCTACAAATCCCTCAACAACATCGGACCCAAATACCTCAACGAGAGACTATCCTTCCACGTACCCACGAGGAACCTCCGCTCAGCTGACCTCTCCCTGGCAGAGGTCCCCCACATCCGCAGAGGCAGAACCGGCGGGAGGGCTTTCTCCTACATCGCAGCGAAGGCCTGGAACGAGTTCCCTGTGAACATCAGACGCTCCCCGACTCTGCAAGCATTCAGGAAGAACCTCAAGACCTGGCTCTTCGACTGACCCGGAGCCGCCGCCGCCCCCCCCCCCCCCAGCGCCTTGAGACCCTCACGGGTGAGTAGCGCGCTTTATAAACCCCCTGATTGATTGAGACACACTTATCATCTCACCCCAACAGAAGCAAGTCCTACCCATGCCCGTAGATTTCGGAGCTACCGGAAATTTCTTAGATTTAGCCTTGGCTCCGAGCTCTCTTCTGGGATGATCGTTTATCAAACCATTCCATTATCCATAGTATGTGAGAATGGGCATACTGAAACTTTAATCTTTGATCTCATAGACGCACCTACTTTTGGCACTATTTTAGGGATCCCTTTCCTTCAGTTGCATAACCCTGTCATTGATTGGTCCCTTCATCTTGTCACCTTGGGGTCCCATTATTAAAAAACTCACTGCTATAATAACACACGGGAAGCACCACCTCCCTTGACTTGCGCAGCCTTGAAGCCAGGGTCCTTGAATCAGCCACCAATAGAGTACCAGGACTTCCAAGACATCTTTGACAAACAGAAGGATACACAGCTAACTCCCCATAGCGAATTTGACTGCCGTATTGACTTGCTTCCGGGCGTTACACTATCCTGCAGTTGTGTTTATGCTCTCTCAGAGCCTGAGACGTAACACTTAAAGAACTATCTTGATGACATGCTAGCCTTACGGTTTATACGACATTCCATTTCTCCTGCGTCATCGCCACTCTTCTTCGTTTCAAAGAGGGATGGCGATTTGCGGGCGTGCATAGACTACAGAGCCTTAAACAGGGTGACTGTTGCGAAGAGATATCCATTGCCATTAATCCCAGACTTGCTAGATCAGGTGCAGAAGTCCACTGTGTACACTAAACTGGATTTGCATGGTGCTTACTACCTCGTCCGCATTAAAAAAGACGATGAGTGGGAGACCGCCTTTCGAACTAAGTTTGGACTTTTTGAATATAGAGTCATGCCTTTTGCGTTGTGCAATGCCCCAGCGCCCTTCCAGTACTTTATCAATGAGGTCTGTGAGATCTGCTGGATGTATGTGTGGTGGTATATATTGACAACATCTTGAACTATTAACAAAACATGACTGTACACAGAAAACATGTCAAGTCAGCCTTGCAGTGACTCTGTGAACATGCTCTTTTTACCAAATTGGACAAATGGATGTTCCATACCCAGTCTGCTGAATTTCTGGGATATATTTTGTCTCCAGATGAGGTGACCATGGATAAAAGAAAGGTCCAGGCAATTCTAGATTGGCCAGCCCTGACCACGGTAAAGGAAGCACAGAGTTTCTTGGGTTTCTCCCATTTTTATCCAAGCCCAAGCTCCTTGCTTGGCCTGTGCGGAACAAGCTTCCTTCCTACCCACTCACCTCCTGAAATGACCGGACCTGGGCAGCGCTCTACCCGCCTGCAGTTCCTCGCATCCTCTGGTGATTCCCTAGGCTCCTGCTCCCTTGACGCATCCTTCGTCTCTGCCTCCTGCTCAGCTATGCTCTGAGTGTTACCTTGGGAGTGCCAGTAACTCCAATCTGTATCCCATGTTATTCCTTGGGAGTGTATAGCTCAATCTTTGGTTCTGGTTATCCTGTTTCCTTGCTCTGTTTCTGAAAGAGCCTATAAGTGTATGTTACTGAAGTTATAGCAAAATTCTGTTTTGAGAGCCCTGTATTATACTGATGGTAATTGACTCTTCTTGTTGTTTCCAGTACATTGCGTTTTTGCAAAATCAGAGGTCTTGGTCCTGTGCACATTCACCTCACAAACTAAGAGGATCTCCAATTAATGCTGCGCCACACAGTTGCTGACCGGAACCAGTACCACACGTCTCTCTTTCTTATTTTATCTCAACCCCCTGTTCCCCCAAGGGCCGCAGTTTGTTTAGGGAGAAGCTATTCCTTAAATGGGCTTGGCCCTGCAGGGATGGGAGGTGCAGCTTCAGTTCCTGTATTGTCTCCGTGGTTGGAACCAGGTGAGTGGATGACATTCTTGATATGCCCTCAGGATCGTCTTCATCGTTTGTTTATCCTGCGTTTTCAGTTTTACTGTCCAGATAATCCTACGATCATTCTTACACTGGTTATGGGATGGATTTAGCCAGATGTCCCTTTAGTTGGCCTCACAAACTAAGGTTAATAAAAGGGGTTCATGATCACTTAATGCTAAATCCCCTATTACTAGATTGCCAACCGTTGGGATTGTGGCATAATCAGTCAACGAAGAAGTCTTACCATTATCGAAGGCTTGTTGGCCTGGGCGGTCTCCCTTGCATCTTTCATTGACTGTCTTTATGTTTAGTGTATTCAATACAGAAGCCAATTTGCTTCCTCTGGGGTCACCTGGATTATTTATAAAGGACTGTGCAGAAATGTGTAGGCCTTTTTCCTTTTCAGCTTGATACTCTTCTCAGAGGGCAGGATTTAAATTTGTAGAGTTTAAAGTCACCGCACAAAACAATGGGAGACATAGGAAACTTTATTGTTATCCTTTTCAGAAGGGAAATCATTTGCTTCACTTGTTTATGTTGGGGCATGTTCAGGGAAAGTATGTATTAACAATAATAAGAAGTTTTACTGTTTTGATTCTTTGCTGGGATTTGCTGTTTAAGTTTGATTTTTTTACTATTAAGAAATCAGTGAATTCATTAAAGATTCTCATGCTCCTGACAACTTTCTTTACAGCCACTAATATTAAAAGACCCCAGGCAGGTCTTTACTGCATGGTGATTATATGATAAAAACTCATTCATGACAACGTCTTGCAGCTCTCATGATTCCTGTATGGCAATCATTGTAAGATCCGTACCTTTTAACTTTTCCGTTAAAGACTTCCCTTTTAAGCTGGCAATATTCCACTACAAACAATATGATTCAGATTACATAACCTGACTTTTTGGAATAATAGCTGTTGCTATCCAGTTCCAATCGGAGGACCCTGCTGAGACCGTATTGCCAATATTCATATGAATTAGTTTTTGTAATAATGATTCATTCCTCATCTCTGGCAACAGAATTTCCATTTTTCCGTAGCCACAGTGGGCCCTCTAAACCCAGATGTGGCAACTATGTTAGTCACCTTTATTCTCCCTAAGTGGCTCCTGTCTCCATGCTGTTTCGTAGAAGATAACTGCAGATACTTTTTTTAAGATAGACCTAGAAAGAAGAGGTCAGTCTTAAAAAACATAACACTAATGTCCACTCACGTTGGGAGGTTTCCAGAGGGAACACATGTCGTGAAAGGAAAACACAGACTGGACACAAATATTCAGTAATGTCCACTGTTTTTTTACCTCCTGGTCACAGGTTTCCATCCTGACAGTTCCACTCAGCCTTTCAGCCTTCCAAGGTTGATGAAATGAGTATCATTGAGGCTGGCAAGAATAAATATGTTATTTCAGTGCCTGGAAACCCTTGAGGGTGAACATGCGCTTTACAAATAAATGTTATATTACTGTAGTGGGTTTGTATTGGAATGTCGAATAGTTCGTCAGAATGTTATTGTTTAAACAATGGTGGCCCGTGCATGGAGTGTGCGCTGGCAGTAGGTTCGATGGGCAGTGACAGTTGCAGATCGACCCTCATGCCAGAGACACGCTCCATGCTGTGGGTGAAGTCCTAACTTAATAAATGTGCTTCTTACCTGAAGAACGATTCCAGTGTGGTACTTCAGCACTTACCACATTTGGTGACGAGGATGGGATTTACTTCACCCACCAACGAACTCCACGCAGTGGGGTCAACTCGTCACGGCTGTTGCTGGCACGCAAGGGCAAGTGCCACCGCTGCATCACGAAACTAGCGGCCAGGCACAAGAGGGCAAGTGCCGCCGCATCAGCGAATGCTGGAGGCTTTAAACTAAGGAAGGCAGCTGTGTCTCTGCAGTCCGCGGTTGGTGGTGCAGCTGACGCAGATGGGGCTTTCTTCGAAGCGGACGTGCACTAGAGGTCGGGTGACGCCGCTGAAAGCGTTGTGGATCAAGGTTGATACTGTCCACCCCAATCATTGCAGATCAAGGTTGACGGTAGGATACTTTTTGTTTCCGCTGGCGAGTGGCAGTTTTCTTGCTCACCGCGCGCATTTGTAACTGTTGGAGACTTGCTCAGCACTCGCGCACCCTCTGGAGAAGCACAAGAAGGCTAGTGCGCAGGCGTTTGGGGGACAACTTGAGCATTCTGAGCGTGCGCTATGTAAAGACGCACAACGGCCATATTGGAATAGGATTTTCTTCGTACAACCGTAATACGCACTCCATTTGGTCTTAACGGTCGCGCCCTTGTGTATCAAGTGCCGATACTTCACCTCCTTACGATGTCCTGGGGCAAAATCACAGTGTGTTATGTTGACACGCACACCTCTTCTACACAATTGAATTCCAAGGCTCAACCTTGTATAGGTAGCAAAGCAGCGTGACACAGTGACCCGCACACCTTCACCTCAATTCTCTTTCTTCCATCCTCGGTGACACGCACACCTCAAAGCGCCGCAAGTTTCTTCATTCTTCAAAACTACATTAACGGTATTGTGAGCAATATTGAAGAAAAAAAAATTTCTTTCTATCATCTTACTTCTTTTAGTGGTTTTGCAAGGTTTGAAGTTTAAAAAAAAAAAAAAGGGTGACTGTAAGTTGTTTCTTATCTTGGGGCAGGAATAATGTCAACCCCTCAACAAATCACACAACATCCTCCATTTTTGGGAAACCTGGTAAACCTGCCATGTTGTGGTCAGAATGGTTCAGGTTATTCGAAAACCATCTGGTGGCTATTGATGCGACAGAGTATGCACCTGCTCGTAAATTCGCCTTACTGTTTGGAAGCTTGGGCCAAGCTGCACAGCACATTTTCGATAGCTTGCCTCCGATACCTCCTCCTCAGGGGCAGTGTGGGGACGGACAGTGGAATGTTTACTTGGAGGCGATAGCCAGGTTAAAGAAACAATTTTCTAACACACCAAATATAATGTTAGAAAAGCATAACTTTTATAAACTCAAACAAATGGAAGAGGAAAAAGTGGAGGAGTACATATCAGCCTTGAGGGTGTTGGCAACCTCCTTTGGTTTTGGGCCCTTAGTAGATGACTACATCAGGGACCAGTTCGTATTTAACTGTACCTCGCACAAAATTAAGGAAAGGATACTAAGTTGTAAAAACCCTTCACTGTCTGAGGTAATCAACTTAGTATAGAAAGGTCTGTAATCTCAACAAAGGCAATGCAAGCAGGATCAACAACTAAAGATAACCTGGTTTCTTCACAGGAGGAGTTCTGTGAGGATGGGTTGTATACTATTGGCGCAAAGGATAAAACACAGAAACCTTTACAAAAAAAAGGTCAACATTTTTGTTATAGGTGTGGGTCTAAATTTCACTTCAGTAACTTCTCAGGCTGCCCGGCTTTAGATAAATGCTGTTCCATTTGCGAGAATATTGGACATTTCCAAAAAGTATGCAGAAGTCAGAAGAAACCGTTGAAGGTGGGCAGTGTGGATGTGGAAATGGATCTATGCGCCAAGTCTCTCAACAATGTTTTGTTAACTCTGGATTATAAAGAAGAACCCGTGGAGATAAAAGGTCCATTGTGCGAAGCTACTATCAATGGAATTGAGATCAAGGTTATGGCGGATTCTGGATCGCCCATAACGATTCTTCGAGACTCTACTTTTTATGAAAAGTGGGGTGAAAACGTTACTTTATCCAAAACTGATGTTAATCTCAAGGCCTTTAGGGAAAAGGATATTGACATGGTGGGGTTCTTCATGGCCAAACTGCAGGTTATGGGCCGGGAAACTTGCACTAAAGTGTATGTGGCCATCAAGGGAAAGAACATAGTAGGATGGAAAGATCTAGCACGAATGGGTCTGTACTTGGTGCCTGGGGATGACAATCCTGTAAGGGTGAGGGAGATGTCGGTGTGTAATGTGAATGAGACTAGGATTGATTCTAAGGAGTTATTGACTGAGTTCCGATTTGTGTTCAGTGATCAGGTGGGTCTGGTGAAAGGAGTGGAACATAGAATTAGGCTGTTACCTGGTGCACAGCCGGTGGTGCACAAGGTATGGCCAGTGCCTGTGAGTGTGAGAGAAGAGTTAAGGTCTATTCTTGAGGGGTTATGTACGCAGGGCATTATACAACCTACGGAGTCATCACAGGTTGTGTGCGGACCTCAGAGGTCTAAACAAGAATTTTAAGGGGGACTGTCACCCCCTCCCTAGGATACAGGAGCTTTTGGCGGATTTGGGAGGAGCCAAATGGTTCTCCTTAATTGACCTGAAGTCAGCCTACCATCAGGTACCGTTGTCTAGGTAGTCTCAAGAACTGACTACTTTTGTAACCCCTTTTAGAGCGTACAAGTTCCTGAGACTTCCTTTCGGCCTGGCATCAGCAGCCAGCGTTTTTCAGAGGCTGATGGACACGCTGTTCCAGAGCATGAAGGGAGTGCAGGCTTACTTGGACGATATTTTGATTTTTGCAAAAAGTTTGGAGGAACATAATAAGTTGTTGAAAAAGGTGTTGTCCATTCTGGGGGAGCATGGCATGACAGTAAGAGAGGATAAATGCAAGTTTGAGGTGAGAGAGTTGGAATACTTGAGGCACACGATGTCAGAAGCAGGCATCAAACCAAAGGTCTTAGTGATCAAAGCAATAAAGGATGCAAGGGCTCCCTGTGATAAAGATACGCTCCGCTCTTTTTTGGGGCTGGCGGAGTATTATGCCAGATTTGTGGTCAACTATGCTCAGACAGTGGAGCCTCTACTTGCACTGCTCAAGAAGGGTCAAAAGTTTATGTGGTCGGAGGAGCTTGATGGGGTATTTGCAAGAGTGAAGGAGTTTATTGTTTCGGCTCAAGCCCTCCGTGCTTTTCCTGACGATTGTACCTCAGACATAATGGTGGATGCAAGTATGAGATGTTTGGGGGCAGTGCTCAGCCAGCAGGTGGAAGGCAGAGAACAGACAGTAGCATTTGCCTCTAGGTCTCTTAAACAGTTTGAACGTCACTACAGTACCATCGAGCGAGAAGCTTTGGCCTGTGTCTGGGCGGCTCAAAAATTTTAAATGTATATTTGGGGTCGCAAATTCAAAATTAACACAGATCACAAGCCTCTAACCTTCATCTTTAGCAAAGTTAAGGGCAACAACATGTCTGCCAGATTGACCAGGCTGGTATGAAAACTTCAGGACTATAATTTCGAAATGAAGCACATTTCGGGTGGAAAAGATTTCCGTGCGGATTGTTTATCTAGAATGTTGATGGAGAAGGACGATGAGGAGAATCTGGTTGAGGAAGATGTGGAGTGTGTGGCTGTGGTGGATGCAATTGAAGAATGGGGTTCGTCATTTCAGAAAGTGAATGGAAGGATGCTAGTATGAATGATGCTATCTTAGCCAAGGTGCTGGAATATTCCTCACAAAAATGGCCTGAGGTGGGAAGTTTGACTGGGGACTTGAGAAATTTTGCTCAGGTGGTGGATGAGCTATCAGTGAAGGATAACATAGTGATGAGAGGGTACAAGTTCATTCCTCCAGCTGGCTTGCGGGATTCCATAATAAGGGTAGCTCACAAGGGTCACATGGGAGTTACTAAAACAAGCATGAGAGTAAAGCAACACTATTGGTTGCCCGTAATTGACTCCCAAGTCAGGAACGTGGTGGATAGTTGCGAGGAGTGTTTGTTGTCGGACAAACACTGGAAGACAGCGCGCACACCATTGCATCCAACTCAGTTTCCCAGGGCAGCTTGGGAAAAAGTTGGTTTGGACTTCTCGGAGCCTTATAATGTGTTGCCAAATGAAATGAGGTATCTAATTTTGGCTATAGACTATTATTCACAGTTTTTTGTTGGAAGGGGCTCCTAGAGCTTTAGTTACGGACAATGGGACACATTTTGTGTCTGAATACATGTGCAAGTTTTTGGATATGCAAGATATAAAGCACATTAAGGTGGCATTGTATTCGCCTGCTTCAAATGGGCTTGTGGAGCGGGGTAATAAGTAACTGAAGGAAGGGATTCAGTCAGCAATCGCATCTTGCTTAGATGTAGGAAAGTTTCTAGAAGAGAAAGTGTGGAATTATAACACGTCACCGCACTGTACCACTGAAGCTACTCCTTTCAAGCTACTAAGGGGCAGAAAGACTCACACAACCTTATTTCCTTCATGGCTAGGGGGAAAAAGGTCAGAGAAAATAGAGGAAAGTTTTAGTGCAGGTGGGGTTGTGGACAAGGTTAAAGAAAAGCAGTTGCGAATGAAAGAAAATTTTGATAAGAAAGGTCATCCGGGGGGCAAGGAAATATCGGTTGGTGATTGGGTAATGATCAAAAAACCCATCAAGGTAAGGAAGGGGGACTCTGTGTTTTCAAACCCTGTGCAAGCTAGCAAGGTAAGCAAGGGGACAGCTTTCTTGAATGGTAAAGGATGGTGGAACAAAAGGCAGTTGGTGAAGGTGACACAAGATCAAGCTAAGATCATTAGACGTAGTAAGGATGCTTTGAAGGAGCAGGATCATGGGTGGACTCATTGTCTGCAGACAGAAGCAGGGGGTGGACCAGCAGTGGAGAGAGCAGGGCCGGTAATTAGTGGGCCTGTGGGGAGTTCTTTGACTTCGAACTCGTCAAGTGCTTAGCCCAATGGGTGGGTAAGGAGGGCTGCGGCTAGGTTCAAGGATTTTGTTAGTTTTTAATTTGCATTTTGTTTATTCTGGGGGTTTGTTCTTGTTTTGTTTTGTGTTAAGGGGGGAGGTGATGTAGTGGGTTTGTATTGGAATGTCGAATAGTTTGTCAGAATGTTATTGCTTAAACAATGTTGGCCCATGCATGGAGTGTGCGCTGGCAGTAGGTTCGATGGGCAATGACAGTTACGGATCGACCTTCATGCCAGAGACACGCTCCATGCTGTGGGTGAAGTCCTAACTTAATAAATATGCTTCTTACCTGAAGAATGACTCCAGTGTGGTACTTCAGCACTTACCACAATTACTCTTCCTCTCCGCTGGGTAATGTGCGCTCAGCATAAAAAAGCTGTCACTTGGTAACACACACACCGCTTATACAAACACACACACACAGTTTATACAAACACACACACACCACTTATACTAACACACACACTGCTTACACACACATGTAAAGACGGGTCCACTCAGTTGATTTATTCCGTAAAACTGACCCGGGTACGATACAGATACGGAAAGCTAGTATACCTGTCTAGCTCCCGCCTCTCTTCGACCCTTCTTCACGCTCCCATTCCATTACTTACATCACTGTCAGAACTACCAAGTATGGAAGCTCGTGAGGCTTAACATGGGATGCTCTTACATTAAATGCAATTGCAATCACAACAAAACACACCGCTTATACCACACAGCCAAGAAGCACACAGCCAAGAAGTAAAGGAGATGCAGACTTTCAACCACATTTTCAACATGCAGCCTGTGAAGTTATAACCTCACACTGTGCCTGATGTTGTTATGTTTTCATTTTTTAGTCTGATTGACACCGGTCTGACAGATGACGTCACTAGGCCTATGTGCTTGGCGCTGAGAACAACACAGTCCCTGCTGGAGCTGAAGCTGTGGGGGAACAAATTCACATGGAGATCAGCCGCGTCTTTCCACAAACTGAAGGAGTCTGTCCCAACAATTATAGCTCAGGTATGAATATTCCGCATTTGTTACAGGAAGTTATTATTTCACTGCGGCCACTCTTTCACCAGAGTATATTAATGTACATGTCATAAAATGATTCATTCTATCAATCATAACTTTTTTACTGTGGGCAATAGTGAAGAAAAAACAGCTCCCTGCAACCTTCATTTTTATTTCCAGACAAAACACAACCATTCTACTACAAGACCGGAGGCTCAGTTATGACTTATTCTTCTTTATTGGTAAGACTCTAGGAGCGAATTCTTTTTTTGAGCATGTACAAAACTGTAGTATAAGAAAAACATGGAAGAGCAGTGGCTAGAGCACTACAAGGCAGGCCAGCATGCTAGGTGTTCACAAGCCCATGAAGGGGAGGTGCTCTCGCAGTCAGGAGGGGTGACGTCATAAGGCCTCACTGTGAGGTCATGGTCTCCTCAACGCCTAGCATGCTGACCTTTGTTATAGTACTGCACTTATTGCTTTTCCATGTTTTTCTCATTGCTGCTCGGATATGAATTTACCTTAAATAAATGAAAAGACAAGAGGCGTCTGGCAAAAGAGGAACAAGTTGGTTTAATTGAACACTACGGCCGGGAGAGCCTCTACAGAATGCATCTGCTCAAAACCTCTCGATGTACAATGTTTTGGCCGTCCATTTATACAGTTCATGAGGTACAATAAAACACTTTGCTACATTCCCAAAAAGCATCTCAGGTGTAAATCAACAAACGCGGGCATCTGATAAGGACACAGATGGCTCTCGATCTCGGGGAAAGCTAGTGTGGGCCAGTGTGTTTGTGTCCAGATGTCCGGCATGAGGAGCGTGTGATCACTACGTGTGGTGTGCCTGTCGTGTCTTGATTGGTTGTGTGTGCCTATCTACATGTGGTATCTATCTTTGTGGTATTTCTGGAGTTGTGCAGTTTCGACTGATCAGTAGGAACTGCGCGTTTGTGGATGACCTAAACGTAGGTTTGTGCCAGTCTGGTTCTGTGCACCCCGGCAGGATATGTTGTCCCTTAGACCAGCTAGTTCACAGTGCCACCATAAGCCCCCCTAACCTAGACATGGAGTGAACATTTTCTGGCAACCACTGAACATGATAACCCTGTTCCCTCAGAAACCGTGGTGACAGACCTAGAACCTTTCGCTCAGACACTCATGCTCTCTTTCGTTCAGAGAAATATAGAAAGGATACACGCAGGGACGTTTTCAATATTTATTGAATCGACGTGATTCAGCTGCAATGATTAATAAACAGAAACATAGAAAGTTATAATAAGTGTCAGGACAGTAAACAGAACGAAGAGTTCCACCATCTTTCTGAGACAATGTATATATGCAAGCATATGCAATAATATAACAATCTAGCGTACTCCTACTATGCAAACCCTAACCTTTGTGTCTAGGGTGTAAATGTATGTTCTGCCAAGAAGCCCGCTACTAGATGATCCATACCCGTTACCTGGTGGGCAAAAATGTAGGACCTCATCTTGGTCACGAACTGGACACCCCTCACGGAGATGTCAGTCAGCTCCTGGGCGAAAGATTCAGCATGCAGGGACCTCTCGAAGTCAGCTGAAGTGTCTCCACTGATTATACTTGGAAACAAAAGGTTATATATAGTAAAAGGCATCCTTGCCGTGGACCGAGATTGTGATCAGACTGCCATTGTTTGTATTCCCCAGATAGCTGTGTTGCCATATGGACATAATAACAAACACATTTGTACAACTCACATGAGGGCCTTGTACTCAATGCCAAGGCAATGTGATAGTGTTCTCGCAAAGTTCTCATGGTAGCAAGGTCGGTGCTTCCAAGAAACTAGCCCAAGTGTCACAAATGCAAATGTGTGTCAAAAGTCGATGTGACAAAGTGAAGGCACCATTAGGAAAGAGTTGTGTACATGTACAAATTACAACGGGTCTTACTAGGCCTAACTGGGACACATGACATTCTGGGGAACCCAAGCCTTTGGCCAAATGGGTTTTATTGGGGCCAATTATCTCGGACTTGTTTGTGGTGCAACTATCTATCTGTGGAATTGATCAGGGTTTTTCCTGGGTGCATGTTTGTCTTTGGTTTATGGGGCACCCCACCTGTGACCTGCTGCTCGATAGGCGTGGCCATGGGTCGCAAGACTAGCCTGACCATGTATCTCTGACTCAGGGTTGATGGAGAGGTCACCTTGGGTGAATCCGACAGCAATGATGTGAGTTCATCAGAACTCCTAAAAGTAATATGGCAGCCACTGGTATCATTTTTATTGACATTATCATAACTACGCATACAGTTGTCATTTTGTACATTGATATCATATGTAGTGGTATTAACAAGATTATGTTTGCTGTGGTCTGAACTCACATTGACATTGTTCTTATTCGCAATAATAATATTATCGTATGAACATGGATCACTGAATACATTGGTATTATTATTGCTGATGTTGGCGCGGCTGTGCGGGCCCAAGTTACAGTATACATTGACATTGCATTGACGGGCATTGTGCGGATACAAGCGGTGGCATACGTTCACATTGCACTTACTGATATTGCCGTTGTAGGGCCTGCACATATCATGACATTCATTGACATCGTATTCTGCACTTACTGATATTGCCGTTGTAGGGCCTGCACATATCATGACATTCATTGACATCGTTTTCATCCATCTCAACATTCCCCTCTCTAGTTGATTCATCAACTACTCTATCCTCCTCGTATGTCAAGACAGTTATGTTATTTGAAAGTGTGTGTTTGTGTGTAGTGTTGGTTGCTTTTTCCCTAACTAAGTGCATACTACCTAATTTGCGGACTGCGTTTTTGCAGCAAGAAATCCCTGCTTGTAGGAAACCACATAACAGAAGTACAGCAATGAGAATTGGTGCGAACGATGTAAATAGTTTGCACACCCATAAGTGGATCCATGAAAAAATGCTATGTAACCAATCCTGCTCCGGGGCACCTCCCTTCTTCTTCATGTCGGTTTATAAATGATGCAGTTCTTGGATGACATGGGCTAATGACCCGTTATCCAGGTCATATCCAGGGATAAAAGTACAACAGGAAGCATCAATCTTGGCTGTCCATAGCGACCATCAAGTCCAACACATACCGATGTTGCATCACCATAAGGTGGATGGCTCTCAACTCTTCTTAGATAGCGTTAAGGCCGAGCTCAGTACTGTTTATGGTCATTTGTAACCAGCGGGAGTTGGCTTTTCTTTGCATGGTGAAAAAGGGTATTGATCCTCCGGCGTTTACGTGAGCTTCTGTGAACAGTCTGAATTCTTCTGGAATGTCCTTGTACTGAGCCCAATCAAAATACTTGGCAGTTCTTCTCCTTCGAGCCTGATGCAACAGAGTTGTTTTCTTCTGTAACGGATATTGAGACAACTCAGACAGATCTTCTCCAGGGATAACCAGGGTTGGGAAGTGTATAGTCACGAGGTTGCAGAGGACACGCCATCCGGGGACGAGCTGGGTGTAGTCAAGGTTCACACATTGCCAGTACAAATCCATCAACATAGAGGTGCCCCATTGCAGGTCCAGTGTATGCACTATCGTACCGCAATTGTCATTGCTGCCCAACAGCATGGTTCCTTTGCCTCTGAAACATAAAGAGTACAACGTAAGATTACGTACAATTAAAGGTTGCCCCTGCCCCTCCAACCATGTGTACCTATTGATCTCTCTATCCCAGATTTCTTGGCACACGGTGTCAATTCTGGCGTTGGACCCCCTCCCATGGGACTCATTCCCCCCCTGCCTGATTGAGATGCGTGGCCCTGCACTGGAATTCCATGTTTGGGGTCCATTTATCATTAGCGAAGGTAGCCCCAATGATGAGACTGCAGACGGAGGCGGGAGGGGACGTGTTTGTGCACTGGTGCGGTGGTCTTGCTACCTCAAGGAACCTCTTTTCTACAAATTCCGGGAGCCAAACAGTGTCCTCCCCTATGATGCCCTTCCTGCACATCCTGTCTACTTCGATTTGGATATCACTTGGCTCAGTGAGAAGATGTAGTGCAGTGAGGTATTAGAGGGTGTTTTTTTACCTACATGAACGAACACTGAATGTGTTATCTGAAATAACAAGATACACTTATGAAAAGCAGGAATTGAGTCAGAGTGACACTTTATTTAAACAAGCAAACAATAAGTGTCAACATAACAACTATTAAATCACGGCAATTCAAAGAGAGAGCGAGAGAGAGAAACTGAATATCAAAATACAATGAGGCCTTATCTAATGTTAAATAAATCAGCCAGCTGGGAGCACCTCATCGTGAATTACACTGTGTGCGGTGAGCAAGGAGGTGGTCAGTGGACAGTCCTTTTATACAGTTTTAATGAGGAACTGTTGACTGCAGAATCAAAACATTAGCAGGTGTTTCACCGCAGAACATTACAAAAAGCTGCAAACAATTTGCATCACTTGTCGGAAAATTAAGAAAGCAGAAGTTACAAAAAGGTACAAAGTTTATCAAAAGGATATAGTTTATTTTTGAGCCATGTCGCTGCACATCAGGTGAGAATGTTGCAGTTAGCCTGTGGTTATTGGCCTTAATAGGAGAGATTCATCTGAAGTTACAGGAGGGCATGAGGCCTACTGCCTCTGTAGACGCTCAAGGCAGGGTGGACAATTTTAGCACAACTCTGTCTATGGGCTGGCAGGGACATTTGAGACGCTCATGCTTCAGATGTGGACAGAATGGGGCTGGGTCACTATATGGTAAAACTAGACCCTGCTTCAGGGATTTGTCTCATACCGGGTGATGTTTATTAGAGTCCTACGGAGTTCTACTCGGTTGGGTTGGATTTTTGCCTTGATCCTGCATAGGTACAGATGAATGAAGCTTTTTTCCTTTTTCAGGGACTATGTCCTGTGATAAGTAAAGCCTGTCTCCGCCTACGGCATGAGGTATCAGTGAGCAGATGTAACATGATCTATTCGTAGTTTGGGTACCTATACTGCTCATATGCTGATACCAGGTGTTGTGTAGGAGTGGGCTGTGTAGTGCATGAGGAATACTAGCGTTTGGTTCAGTGTAGGTATAGGTGAGGTGAGAGAGGCCTCTGCGCTTGCGTTGCAAGAATGTAGAAGTAGAGCTTACAAAATCATGTACATTTTTGGCTCTGGGGGGGCTCAAAAGCACCTCGGCTAAGGAGAGCGTGTACAATAATTTAAGGGTACATAACTTGAAAAGCATTTGTTGGATGTACAATCGTCTTCAGGAGAGATGTCTGTCGTCTGGGTCGGTCTTTTTGTGGATCGTTGTCTGTGGTCTGGTGTCGGGTGGCTGTTGTCTGTGCTTTGGTGTCTGATGTTTGTTGTCTGAGCGCCCAAGGGTGTTTTCGTCTTGGTGCGGTGCAGAAAGAATCTCCCTTAAAAACAAAGTCAGAAAGGTAAATTGAATTTAGAAGTACTTGAGCAATTAGTCTTTTGAAAGTCAGGATTAGAGGAATGGTGGGTTACGTCAACGTTGGTATACTTACAGTTCGATCACGAACCTGTGGGGTAAGAGCTGCAGGCCGTAGGTTAACTGAGAAAAACACATTTGTTAGGCAATTTATTGGAACATTACTGTTTCATCTGTAAAATGACCCTGCATATTGTTTTGCTGGTGAGCGAATTTTCCTATCAGTATTGACAGAGGTTATAGACTTTTTAACTAATTTCAGTGAGCGTTAGAATTTTGGAGACGACCGGGGATTTTAAAACTAATTTTAATGTTGTTTGTATTATTGGTTTCTTACCCCTCTCCTTGCTACAGCGTGAGCAGTATTTTTTCTGCCAGGTATTCTCTTCAGAGCTTGATGTTTTAGGAGGTGATGGGGTGTCCTTTTGACCTATCTGGGCTGCGTGCAATTGGGAGGAGAGGCGGATGTTTAATTTTTAGGGGTAAGTTTCTGTTGACATGTGCGTGCCCCTTGGATCTTGCATGTGTCATGGAACAAGGTTTTTCTGATTGGGCCGAATTCCTGGGTCCCACCCTTCTTCTGGAAGGGTTGAGAGCTTTGGGGCTCTATTGTGTTGTCACTTCTAACAAAGGATACTGGAGGTGGTTGAAAGGTCATGTGTGGACCCCTTGTTGGGGACATGCAGTGGAAAAAATGGCTGGGACTCTGTTTGCCTGCAGTGATTTCTTGGCAAGAGTCACAGGTCCCATTGGGACTCTAGGTGTCTGGCCTGATGGAAGTAGTGTAAACAAGCACAATGGGACTTTCCAATGGATTGGGGCCTATGAACCGGGTTCTTTCTTCGGGGTTTTGAGGGTCCGTCGCTAGGATGCTGTTCTGTGGACCCTGTGGCCTGAATGCACCCATGACTGGGATCAGGCGGTCCACTTCTTTGGATATGGCCTCATGGGGCCTCATGGTTGTCATTTTGACCAGCTAGGCTTGACTGGCATGCCCATCCCTGTACCCCGATGCGGGCCAAGAAGGTCAACTTTGGAGACCCTCTGCCTTCCACCTCTCCCCGGACCCTGGATGTTGTGGCGAGGTGCGATCCAATCGGTCAACCTCAGAGGGTTTTGGTGGCGTTTTGGGGGAGCGGAGGATGGCGTTGGATGCTCTGCCCCCCAAAGGGAGTCAGGTGTGCAGCTGGGTGCTTATTGTGTGGTGAGTAAGTAAACTGAAACGGCTGCTCGCTGGTGGGATTTATCTACTGACTCGGTGCTGGAGCAGTCAGAGACCCGTGGAGCTCTAAGGTTCTTTTCAAGCCCCCTTCCTGAAGAAGCCTGAAAGGTCTGGTTCCACAACCGGAGCATTTTGCCCAGTTTTGTAACTATAGGCGTGCTTCTATTTGGAGAAGGCCTGAAAGACATTGGAGAGTGGGGTCCTTTTGAACTGCTGTGTGCCCTGGTGGTATGGGCACAAGGAACTGGGTGTCCGCTTTCACGCATTGGGGCCATTCACCTCCCTCTTCGGACTGTCTTCCCCTCGGGGTGCGGTCAGCTAACCCGCCTAGGGGGATCAACAGCTAAGGGGGACCCGGGCCTCCTGTGGGCACCCGGATGAAGAGCTCTAGTGTGGATTACCAGTCGATATAGCACAGCCGTCCTGAGGTTTTCCTGTGTGCACTTAAACGTTTTACATTATCCCTACTGTTTGGTGTTAAAGGTTGAAAGTTATCCCTACTGTCACTGTTAAATAAAGGCTTAGAGTTATTCTTATCATTGTGGTTAAATTAAAGGTTTTGAATTATCCCTACTGTTGTGATGTTGCTTTTTTCGTTCGGGGTGAGTTTCCGGAAGCGAATGTGTAATGGGTGCTAGTGCTGAGGCTCTGGATTCTCGGCTTGCTTGGGGGGTTCTGGGGTTTGTCATGTGTGTAGGGATTATGCGGGGGTAACCCTGATGACAGTCCATTCCATTCATGGTATGCCTTGAGGCGACAATGGGCGCCTTGTGGTTTCTTTGGAGGCAGTAGTGGCACTTTATGATGGTCTGAGGCCGCCCGCCTTTTGGATTTCTGGTGCGAGCACTCACTTGGGTTCCCCTGAGGTTCAGTGGCTGAGTTCTTTCCCCATCAGGCGCCACCTGTATGTGCGTGGTCACCCTGACCCCTTTGTGGGTGCTTTCGCCAGTTTCTTGATAGCTCCAGCAGAACCACAGGAAGGGGAGTGTAGGAGATAGCCTGTCCATTCCCAGCCCAGAGATTTCTCCCAGGCGACCGGCAGGGACAATTACCTGAGGCAGTATACTGATGGTTGGACATGTCGCCTTCCTTTCCATGATTATTTGTCCCAGCGCAGTATCGGGTAACAAAGAGAGGGGCGGTTGATGCGGGAAATGCACCTTTGACTGGGTGCCGCTTCGCCTGGGCTATTTCCTCCTTTAAGGAGTCACCAGGACGGTGGCGGAGGCCGAAGGGGGTAGCCCTGAGCCAGCCTCCCTCCTAGCCTCAGGGGATGTGATGGTCCTGTGCGTGTCATGATCTGGGATCCCTGATTCCCTGTGTTCCCTACATGCTTCTGCTCTGACCGATTCTATGAAGCGATGGTGTGCCCGGCCGGTCCACTGTCGTGCTAGGCCGTAACATTTTAAGAGATTTTCCCTATAACCCTGGACTGCTCCTCTGAGGAGTGCTCGATGGTCCGTGGTTGCTGTGGCTAGTATCCCCGAGGAGTGGACGGATGTAGTAGGTCCGCACTCTAGCGGGGAGAGTCCAGGGGGGGAGCATGCTATAATTACGTTCTCAGTGAACTGAATGGCCATTCTCAATTTGGACAATAGGTCCCATCCTAATATATTGATTGGGGAGGAGGGATAATACAGCAACTGTTCCCTGATCTTACTTCCTCCTATTTCCTGCTCGAGGGGTGCAGTCAGAGGGACTTTGGCCATGGATCCCGACATCCCCTGTATCGTAGCAGTGGTCTTTAATAGAGTGGCTGCTCCTTCCCGTAGGCATGACCTAGCTGACCCGGTGTCCACTAGAAAGTGGTACAGTGTTTTGCTTATGAGCATTGTGACCACGGGGCTCTTCTAAAGGCTGTCCGAGGCTGCCAGGAGGTTCAGCATGTTCTTATGTGCCTGGATGGTCTTTGGCAAGCGCTTCCTATCTGCCCTCTGGCTGGGTATGCCCTATTCCAAGTTTTTTCTCCTTTGCTGTCGGACTCTGAGGAGCTGGAGCCTTCCTCTTTGCTGCTGCTAGCTCTACTGTCGGGTATGGTACATGTTGGGGCCGTCCCTCTGTTGGCCCATATCCTTAACAGGATAATTTGCTGTTCTCTTTCTTGACCCTTGTGTCTGGTCTGAATGCAAGTTTTGGTACATTCTATGGTATTGGTGTCGAACATGCCTTGCTTAGGCCAGGAAACTGTGTGTGTCTTATTATAGGCATGCCACTCGCGGCATGCCTATAATATCTAATCTTCAAGCCTGGTTGGGGAACTTTGCTCGCATGTGGCCTAATGGAGTCTCCATGAAGGATTGGGAAATTTGTCTCTTTCAAAGGTTTGCAAACTTTTGGTTATCTCAAGATTTGTTTTAAAATTATTTACCAATTCTACTCTTTTTTGGGGGAGCTGCGGGAGCTGCGTACACTGGGGTGGTATTAAAAACCCAATCTACTGGTTATGAGCTCAAAAAACAACCTGATGCATCAACAAAAAATTGACTTACATAAACAAAGATGATAATGCAATGAAGCAATAGCAACCTGTAACAAAAGTGCAATTGTTAGTTCAGGGCAATGTGGATTGTTTTGCAGCAGAACACTAGCAATCATGAAATTCTGAATCAAAAAACAGTTATTTTTCACTTAAAAGCATAGACTTATTGACGAGACATAACATTTAAACATGCAGCATAATTTGCAAAATTTTAACAGCACCACAACATGAATAAACATATAAAAAATGGAAAAGAATCTAATAGAGACTAAAAAGGTTGACAGAAAAAACTGTTATTTTGTCCCCCAAAAACAGAGCCCTCTCCTAGCGCTTAGAGCCCAAGGAGAGGGGATACTCTGCGCAGTACGAGGAGTCTGTCAATACCGGCTCGGCGGAAAAAAATTAGAAACAATTTAAACTTAGAAACAGGAACAACCTGATAACTATCGGCCATTCGTGGCCAGACACAAGCTATACCCGATTCACCTATGTCAGATATTTTTCCCTAATTGACAAATTACACCCTACATTACACCCAGGGTTTGTGCGTATCACTGCCTAACTTTCAGTGATCCAAGCTGAGAGAAAAAAGGGGACACCTCTCACTTCTTTCAGGTGCTATCAGTGTTGGAATCAATAGCCCTAAGTGCTTTTAAAACAAAAAAGTAAAGTTTGAGATGTTGGCTCTATATATATTCAACGCTCCATCCATCATCTCCTTGTGTTTGCTTTGTTCGTCCTAAGTTGGCAGGGTATGCCCTGACGTGGGTCCCTTGCTCCCTTTTCCGCTGGATTCAAGCTAGCCTGGCTGATGAGGGCTGTTAGCACGAAACTGGTCCCAGGATCCTTGTTTCCATGCCAGGGAAGACATGGCTTGGCAGTTCGGGCTGGACTGTTCCCATGAGGCACAGGGTCAAGACTGATTTGCATATAGCTGTGTCTGAACTGGGGTGGTGAAGTGAGCTAAAGAACGATGATGGATTGAACCCAGATCTTTGACTGGGGGTGAGTGTCTGAAAAGTTTCAGCACTCCGTCCATCATCTCCTTGTGTTTGCTTTGTTCTTCCTAAGTTGGCAGGGTATGCCCAGACGTGGGTCCCTTGCTCACTTTGCCACTGGATTCAAGCTAGCCTGGCTGATGAGGGCTGTTAGCCCGAAACCGGTCCCCCGGATGCTTGTTTCCGGTCCAGGGAAGACATGGCTTGGCAGTTTGGACTGGACTGTTCCCATGAGGCACAGGGTCAAGACTGATTTGCATATAGCTGGGTCTGAACTAGAGTGGCGAAGTGAGCTAAAGAACGATGATGGATTCAACCCAGATCTGTGACTGAGGGTCAGTGTCTGAAAAGTTTCAGTGCTCCGTCCATAATCTCCTTGTGTTTGCTTTGTTCGCCCTAAGTTAGCAGGGTATGCCCAGACGTGGGTCCCTTGCTCACTTTGCCACTGGATTCAAGCTAGCCTGGCTGATGAGGGCTGTTAGTCCGAAACCGGTCCCAGGATGCTTGTTTCCGGTCCAGGGAAGACATGGCTTGGCAGTTCGGGCTGGACTGTTCCCATGAGGCACAGGGTCAAGACTGATTTGTATATAGCTGGGGTGGCAAAGTGAGATAAAGAACGATGATGGATTCAACCCAGATCTGTGACTGAGGGTCGGTGTCTGAAAAGTTTCAGTGCTCCGTCCATCATCTCCTTGTGTTTGCTTTGTTCGCCCTAAGTTGGCAGGGTATGCCCAGACGTGGGTCCCTTGCTCACTTTGCCACTGGATTCAAACTAGTCTGGCTGATGAGGGCTGTAAGCCCGAAACTGGTCCCAGGATGCTTGTTTCCGGTCCAGGGAAGACATGGCATGGCAGTACGGGCTGGACTGTTCCCATGAGGCACAGGGTCAAGACTGATTTGCATATAGCTGTGTCTGAACTGGGGTGGCGAAGTGAGCTAAAGAACGATGATGGATTCAACCCAGATCTGTGACTGGAGGTGAGTGTCTGAAAAGCTTCAGCGCTCCGTCCATCATCTCCTTTTGTTTGCTTTGTTCGCACTAAGTTGGCAGGGTATGCCCAGACGTGGGTCCCTTGCTCACTTTGCCACTGGATTCAAGCTAGCCTGGCTGATGAGGGCTGTTAGCCCGAAACCGGTCCCAGGATGCTTGTTTCCGGTCCAGGGAAGACATGGCTTGGCAGTACGGGCTTGACTGTTCCCATGAGGCACAGGGTCAAGACTGATTTGCATATAGCTGGGGTGTCGAAGTGAGCTAAAGAACGATGATGGATTCAACCCAGATCTGTGACTGAGCGTCAGTGTCTGAAAAGTTTCAGTGCTCCGTCCATCATCTCCTTGTGTTTGCTTTGTTCGCCCTAAGTTGGCAGGGTATGCCCAGACGTGGGTCCCTTGCTCACTTTGCCACTGGATTCAAGCTAGCCTGGCTGATGAGGGCTGTTAGTCCGAAACCGGTCCCAGGATGCTTGTTTCCGGTCCAGGGAAGACATGGCTTGGCCGTTTGGGCTGGACTGTTCCCATGAGGCACAGGGTCAAGACTGATTTGCATAAAGCTGGGGTGGCGAAGTGAGCTAAAGAACGATGATGGATTCAACCCAGATCTGTGACTGAGGGTCAGTGTCTGAAAAGTTTCAGTGCTCCGTCCATCATCTTCTTCTGTTTGCTTTGTTCGCCCTAAGTTGGCAGGGTATGCCCAGACGTGGGTCCCTTGCTCACTTTGCCACTGGATTCAAACTAGTTTGGCTGATGAGGGCTGTATGCCCGAAACTGGTCCCAGGATGCTTGTTTCCCGTCCAGGGAAGACATGGCTTGGCAGTACGGGCTGGACTGTTCCCATGAGGCACAGGGTCAAGACTGATTTGCATATAGCTGTGTCTGAACTGGGGTGGCGAAGTGAGCTAAAGAACGATGATGGATTCAACCCAGATCTGTGACTTGGGGTGAGTGTCTGAAAAGTTTCAGCGCTCCGTCCATCATCTCCTTGTGTTTGCTTTGTTCGCTCTAAGTTGGCAGGGTATACCCAGATGTGGGTCCCTTGCTCACTTTGCCACTGGATTCAAGCTAGCCTGGCTGATGAGGGCTGTTAGCCCGAAACCGGTTCCAGGATGCTTGTTTCCGGTCCAGGGAAGACATGGCTTGGCAGTACGGGCTGGACTGTTCCCATGAGGCACAGGGTCAAGACTGATTTGCATATAGCTGTGTCTGAACTGGGGTGGCGAAGTGAAAGAACGATGATGGATTCAACCCAGATCTGTGACCGGGGGTGAGTGTCTGAAAAGTTTCAGCGCTCCGTCCATCATCTCCTTTTGTTTGCTTTGTTCGCCCTAAGTTGGCAGGGTATGCCAAGATGTGGGTCCCTAGCTCACTTTGCCACTGGATTCAAGCTAGCCTGGCTGATGAGGGCTGTTAGCCCGAAACCGGTCCCAGGATGCTTGTTTCCGGTCCAGGGAAGACATGGCTTGGCAGTTCGGGCTGGACTGTTCCCATGAGGCACAGGGTCAAGACTGATTTGCATATAGCTGTGTCTGAACTGGGGTGGCGAAGTGAGCTAAAGAACGATGATGGATTTAACCCAGATATGTGACTGGGGGTGAGCGTCTGAAATGTTTCAGCGCTCGGCCATCATCTCCTTGTGTTAGCTTGGTTCTATATCATACCCAGAGCCTATGCAAACGACTTGCCACCATGCCCAGTGGACCAAGCTATCCCCTACTGACACCCGGGGACTACGCGTATCCTCTGAACCACTCCCAGAGGTACAAGTGATCCCTTACTGCAACCCAGGGACGAGCTATACCCTGTACCCAGGGTAAAATACCCAAAATTGTAGCTACCTTCACCTTCTTCTAGCGTGCTGATTAGGAGAAAAAACAAAAGTGACCTACGTGCTTGTACTAATTTGCCACACGCCACTACTGGGACTAAGGATCAGCTGTAGCTCTCTTACTCTCTGATGGCTGCTTCTGGACGGCCTCCACCCGTGGATTCAGCGAAACGTCTCATCAAATAGGGCTTCTGCTGACCGATCTTTTTGTGCAGATGAATCAGTTCGGGCCAGGGTCCTTTCTTCAACAGCAGTTGGGCTCAATGAGCTAATGTCTCCTATCTGGCTCACTAAAATGTTGCTCAGATATGAATTTACCTTTAATAAATGAAAAGACAAGAAGCGTTTAGCAAAACAGGAATAAGTTGGTTTAATTAAATGCTGCGGCCGGGAGAGCCTGGACAGAATGTGTCTGCTCAAAATCTCTCCATGTACAAAGTTTTGGCCGTCCATTTATACAATTCATGAGGTACAATAAAACACTTTGCTACGTTCCTAAAAAGCATCTCAGATGTAAATCAACAAACGCGGGCATCTGATAAGGACACAGATGGCTCTCGACCTCGGGGAGAGCTAGTGTGGGCCAGTGTGTATGTGTCCAGATATCCGGCATGAGGAGCGCATGATCACTACATGTGGTGTGCCTGTCGTATCCTGATTATTTGCCTGTACCTATCTACATATGTATCTAGCTTTGTGGTATTTCTGAGGAACGTGAGCCTGTAGCCAAACTGGTTTTGTGGGGCCAATTATCTCAGACTTGTTTGTGGGTCAACTATCTATCTGTCTATCTGTGGAATCGATCAGGTTTTTCCCTGGGTGCGTGTTTGTCTTCGGTTTATGGGGGACCCCACCTATGACCTCTTACTCGATAGGCGTGGGCATGGGTCGCAGGACCAGCCTGACCACATATCTCTGACTCAGGGTTGATGGAGCGGTCACCTTGGATGAATCTGACAGCAATAAGTAACATGGCAGCCACTGGTATCATTTTAATGACATTATCATCATTATGCATACAGTTGTCATTTTGTATATTGATATCGTTTGTACTGGTATTAACGAGATTATGTTTGCTCCCGTCTGAACTCACGTTGACATTGTTCTTAATCGCAACAATAATATTATCGTATGAACATGGATCATGGAACACATTGGTATTATTACTAAGGGTGGGTGGCAAACTCTGCTTCGCTTGCGGAGTTCACAGAGTTTTGCCAACTTCGCGCTCCGCTTGGATCGTTGAGTTCAGCAAAAGCTCCACCTCCGCCCCAAAGCGGAGTTTTACTGGCACACTCACTGCTCAGCTCATCCAACCTATCCACTCAGCAGTGCAAGGTTCCTAGGAGGGGGGTTTCCTCTACCACTGAAAAGCGCCCTGAAACGGGCTCCTGCTGCATGCTTCCTACCCCTCCCAAGACATGCCCACAAACTGCAAATATTGGTGCAGGAGAGGGCAGCTTTCCTCTCTGCTATCCCCAGTCCTTTTGTGCACAGCTAAAGTTGTGGCCATTACGTGTTTGCAGCTTTCTGGGGGTGGAAGGGGAAACTCTGACCCACACCAGTGTGAAAATAATTCAAAGCGCTTTACAACGGAGGTGCGAGCAGGGATAGGCGTGTGTCCCATGGAGCGGCAATACACTAAACGTTTTGCTGTGTATTTTTTTAATTATAAAACGTTACCAGTGCCTTTGAACAGTAGCGTCTAGGCACTCTGTGTATAAAGCAGTGGGCGGCTGTGCCCTTTGGGTGCACCAGAATGAGCATATCTCTGCCCAGGGCTTTAAGTGGGCCGGGTCTCACTGGTGCTGAGCACCGGCAGTTTTTTAAAAGGGGCCTCGAAACGGGTCTCTATCGGGCTCTGTTTTGTGCCCCGGCACTTTTTTCCAGACTGCAGTGACAGCAGACTGCTGTCACTGCAGTCCAGAAAATAACGGACCGCCTGTACCAGGGCACAGAACAGAGCCCGATAGAGACCCGTTTCGAGACAGCAGGCACATCATGTGCGCGTGCTCACACTGCTCACTTCTCACTAGTGGAGAAGTTATGGCATGACGTCATGCCAGGTGAGCGTTGTAGGGGAAGGGAAATCCTTTAAAGAGAGTCATTTTCTCTCTGGATTTCCCTTCTCTTTTTGAAACTCAGGAGCAGCAACATTGTGGTGGTGTCAACAGGGCTTTAAGTGGAAGCTTTTTCAATATTATATACAAGCCATAGTTGCTGCTTATTTATCTTATGCAACTAACAACCATTGACAAAGCCAATAGTCCTGACTTGTTGTAGGTATGATGTTACTTGTTGTATCATATGTCTGGATGCAATGACAGAAACAGCAAAATACTAGTCGGGTGGCACACTATGGTAACCACAGATTTTTAGCTTACATGTTTTTAAGCCACGCCCTTAATTACATTGGCCACGCCCTTTTGAGAGAACCCCCAGTTTTTCCATCCTACTTAAAGCCCTGTCTCTGCCCTTTCCCTGGGCGGGCATGATGTGGTGTTTCTGTGCCCACGCGGCCGACCCCGTTGCTAGGCGCTTCAGAGCCTGAAAAACAGGAAGTATTTTTGGCACTTTTGGTGTAGTCAGACTGCATGATGTGGGCCCCTGTATACTGGACAGTGCGATGAAGGGGACAATGCCCAGGCAGTGGTGTCACTCTCCTGGAGCGCTTCAAGGCACTAGCTTGCCACGCAGGCATGTCAGCCGCCAGGAATGTCCCCCCGGGGCAGCTGGCCGCAAAGGGATCTGATGAGATAAACAATCAGGCACGAACGTCCTTGTCTCTTTTTTAAGTCAGTGAGTTGGGCTTGTAGTGACAAAAATGTTGGTCGCACTGGAAATAATTCCTATTAAAGATGGACGTCACGGAAAAAACAGGCATTGTCTGCGGTGCGCACACGCGCTTTACCTGGCTGGATTCGCTTCCCTTCTTTGAGAAGGCCTGGCAGCGTTAGCAGCGGATCTGCTTGACCTGGGGAAGCTGCAACATGAGGGATCGTACCAGCAAGCTGAGGAAGGTGAGCCTGTGGAAAAGTTGTTTAGTGATTAAAAAACATGGCTGGTTTGCAAAAGAGAGCAGTGTAAAGAAAGTACGGGGAGGTTGGCAGCTAAGGGAGGAGGCTTTTGTATTGAGGGGCAGGGACAGCGGGCCGTAAAGCCAATGCTTTTGTGCATTATGCCATATATTTAAAAACACACACAAAAATCATGGGGTGTGTAGATGACTGGACGAAGGTCTGCTAGATCTGCGGCTCATTGTCTGTGGTGTGCTAACTGAGGCAAATGCTTTGAGTAACACGGAGGTTGTCTAACCAACGTGCTACTGCTAACCATTGAGTCGATCGATGCTTCCTGAATAGAGAGCGTCCTTTCCTGCAGATCTATCTAGCGCAAGCTCCCTACATGGTGGTGAAACGAGGGACAATGCTTCAAGAGGGCGCGTGAGATCCTAATCCATAGGGCTGAAAAGTGGGAAGCAGCCCCAGGGTAATATGCGCGTCCTATCCTGAAACTAGAGGTGGCCCAGCAATACTCCGCCCGCTCGCGGAACTCCGCGGAATTTGGCTGAGTTTTTCAGTAACTCCGCAAGCTCTGCCCAGGCCTTATTATTATTGCTGATGTCGGCGCTGCTGTGCAGGCACAAGACGGGCATTGTGCAGGTACAAGCAGTGGCATACGTTCACATTGCCCTTTCTGATATATTCAGTTGTCGGGCCTGCACATATCATGAAATTCATTGACATCGTATTCACCCATCTCAACATCAGACTGAAGTTTTTAATATGCTCCCAAAAAATATTTGTGCTTCTAGAATTTTACCAGTAAAGAAGAACAAGTCCTAATCATCACCTCTATGTCTTTAATAGAATCCGAATCCCCTGTCACAATAGTGAGGGAGATTCAATGCTGTTTCTCAAATACACACAGATGCCATGAAGTCCATTGTGTCTCTGAAATTACCAATTGGTCCCAAAGAGGATCCAGGAATGCCAGATAGTAAACAGGACTTCAGACCCACAGGGATAGAATCTTTCCTAATCTCAGGCCCACCGAGGCAGGGCCTGAGTACACCAGTGGATGTGGTGGTAATGTAGTGAGTCTCTGGTGAGGTCTGCAGCTCCCTTTCCCCTGCCTGGGGGCAGGGGAGGGTGGCCCACAGTTGGGCTGGAGGTGGCACAACTCTCCAGGTGAGAGAGTTGCTTGCAAAAGGCAGGACGGTCAGAAGAAGTAACAAGCATTTGCAATGCAATCGGTCTCACCTGTGGGACCTTATAAGTATTTAGCCATGCAGCACATTATCCTGGGTGCTGCAACATCTACTGTTCTTACTTTATGCTTGCTAAATAAAGGTGACTAATTTATGAACATCGGACTTCGTGTGTGAACAATATATTATCGACGATCGGAAATGGGTGAGGGCCCACTACATTTGTGACAGAACGAGCCAGATAAAGATCGGCGCGCTGAAGTATCGTGAGGGGAGTTATCTATCCTGCGGCCGAAAGGAGCAGTGAGCTTTTGACTGAAAAGTGGTGGTTCTGCTATCTACTCGTAAACAGCATGTTTTGCCAGCGTGTTGCAGTTAAAAAGTTTTTTAAAAAACACAGTTTGTTAAAAACACGTCCCAGGTGTTCTTCAACTACTCACTGCCTTTGTTGCCACCACTTGTGTGTCTTCAGTCTTTGCTGACCTCGGCCCTCCCAGACCTGGCACACTGGAAGGAAACAAGGGTTTACCAATGAGTGACTCACCCTGGATGTCACTGGAAGGGAAACCAGCTGGCTGTGAAGGAGAGGGAGGGCCTAAGTGTACGGACCAATAGCTTCTCAGATGCTTTGGGTTGCAGAGGCTTTTGAGAAAAGCTCTCCTATTGGCTGAGTGATCTCTAGTGGGAGCTCCGACTCCGAGGCAGCGAGAAACAAGCAAAATCAAACCAGTACGACATAGCAAAGGCACCCCCCACTTGGTCGCCCCACCCGGATCCCAATAAATTCAGACCACACCAATTTCATGTTTATGGAAGAATTGAGGCCGCAGTTTATTAGGCATTTTTCAACTTACAAGCGATCCTTTAAACACCATTTGACTTATTAGGCGAGCCTGTGTCCTTGACCAATAAGCTCAGCACTGTGCCCTACATTCAGTGCCGGTCCGATTGCCCCAGTTAACCTATCCCCTTGGAAGGCAACCTTTCACTTTCACTCCGGGCAAGCGTCTGCTTCCAGCCCGACCGGGTAACCTTTTTACTTCCGGTATCCACACACTCCCTTTGGGTAAGCGTCTGCTTCCAACCCAACTGGATGACCTTTTCATTTCCGGTGTCCACACACTCCCCGGGTAAGCATCTGCTTCCGACCCGGCCGGGTGACCTTTCACTTCCGGTGTCCACACATTTCCTTCCGGGTAAGCGTTTGCTTCCAACCCGACCGGTTGACTTTTCCTTCCGGTGTTACCAAACTTTGTTACGTGGGCAAGCATATGTGCTTCCATCCCCCCCAGACCCTGGTTGAACGTTCCCCCCACCCATCTCTGCGAAGGTGACCCGGTACCTCACTGTTTCCATGCCACAGGCTCCGCCCTTAATTGTGTACTTAATTGTTTGCTTCCGGTTCCCCTGAACAAGGCCATTGGGAGAGCTTGCCAGTACCCCCTGGGTCCTGACTGTCCCGCTTGTGGCCTATTCCCGTCTCGCAACCTGTTTTATTGTGTCGGATCGCTTTGTAAGTACCGCCATGCCTTGCTGGGAGCTTTCGTTGCCAGCGAGGCCACCCCCCCCACCCTACCTGCGGCCCAATTCCTCCAAACTACCAACAGCCCCTTGCGTTTAATGCTGCTCGTATATTCCGTAGCAGTACATCTGTCCCAGTATCCGATAGGTACACCCCATCTGCCTTGTAGTAGTGTGGCTGCCGCAAGTTAATCAGGCTATGCCTAATGCTGCCTAAACCTGCCCCGCACAGAAATTTGCCCATGAGGCTGTTTAGCCTCCTCCTTGACAACTCTTTCCCCGTTTGGGAGCGAGCACCAGCCCATACCATCCTGGGAATGATCTCAGACCATATAACTTCTGTGGCATCCATGCTCCTGGCTAAATTGGGGAGATCTTTCTTTAGCATGTACAGTAGATCACCCCTCCCTAGCACTGGAAGGTCATTTCCCCCTAAATGAATTACTAAAACATCCGGGTCCTTTGACTGGGTGCGGCACGCTTGAATGACACTGTCCAATTCTCTCCACTGTAACCCTGTCTTCCCAAACCATTTCACACTTGTACGTTGAAACCGGAATGCCGCATTCCACCCATTGTTGCGAGCTCTGGTTGCAGCCCTGGACACGTAAGAGTGCCCGATGACCCACACGGTTTTACACTCTGTGGAGTAGAACAAAAGCACAGAAAGGTAATTAATGAGTCGTTAAAACCCTTTATTCAAGTATAAACTTGGTATACATAGGTGTGGTACTGTCCCCTAAAAACTCGCCCCCCAAACCTGCCTCTTAATCATTTATCTGTTCAGTATTTGGGCAAATGTAAACCCGAAACTTATCTGATTCCCATCTCCCTATTCGCTTTATTGCGTTGGCTGACATCCCTTCCTGGAAGGCTGTGGTTGCTGCCCCAATGCGAAAGGAATGTGTAGTATAGTGATGCCCTTGGAGCCCTGCCATTTGGACCGTTGCTGCTAACACCCTCTTGAACTGATAAAGTGTTACAGGCGTCCCATCTTTATGGGTGAGAAGGTATGCGTCACTGTTGACCCCTTCCTGTTCCTTCCTGTAACCTGCCAGAAGCTGAACTGGGCAATACGGGCTGTGCCCCTCCATCTTATTCAGTGTAATGCACCGCCCCCTACCCCCTTGATCTGTCTTAGAGCGTCTCACCCTTAAGGAGACATTGTGTGTGCCTAAGCATACGTCCTTAACCAACAGGGCCCTGCTGCTTGTATCTCCTTTGGCTCTGGCTACTAGTTCACTAATGCGTAAAAGCCCCAAAAAAGGCAAGTGAGAAAGTTAAACGGAAAAGTGTACTTTCAAAGTCAGAGTGTCAAACTAAAGGGAGGTGGTCGCTTAGAATTTTTAGTGTCTTAAAATCAATTGGAAACCTGGTATCCTGCTTTTTGCTTTCCCCTTTGGCCCAACCTTTTAAGGCTTCCTTCAGAACAAACCCTTTAGTGGGATCGTCAAAATCCTTTAGTTTTGAATGGTATGCTATCGCTGATAGGTGCTCTAGAACCCATGACCTAGATTTACCGGCTCCCTTGGCCCACACCACAAACTGTTTGACCTGCATCACCAGTTTCTGAAAATTGTTTGGAACATCGAACACGTTAGCTGTAAAGTTCAGAAAAGTCTCCACGCAACGCCGGTACCGTTGCCTTGTTCCAACAGCCAGAGCCTTCTCCGCCATGCCGTGTAGTTGAATTTCTAATGCATTTGTTTCCAGTATTCCTCGTTGAAGGGCATCATTTCCTGTCGCGCCTCTGGCCATTCCGCCCGGAACCGGTCCCACTGCAAGCGAGAAAGAGCATCAGCCGCCTTGTTCTGAACCCCTTGCACATGCTTTGCTCTTATCTCGATATTGTACTGGAGACACGTGCTCACCAGATGCCTTAACAAGCCCAATACAACGGGACATGATGCCGCCTGCATATTAATTGCGTTGACGGCTGCCATGTTGTCTGACCGGATGACTAATTTCTTGTTAGCTAAGGTATCCGACCAGAGTAACAATGACACTATAATGGGAAAGAGCTCTAGTGCCGTGATATTCCCTGTCAGGCCACCTTTCTGCCAAGCAGGTGGCCACTGTTTGGCACACCAGGCCGAACCCAATATTGCTCCAAAGCCCCCCGCCTGGAAGCATCTGTGTACAGTTGCAACCGCTGATTTGCTGTCCATGGTTCTGGCCATATTCTAACTCCATTGAAACCCTGCAGAAAAGACAGCCACATCCGCAAGTCTTGCTTTAGCCCCCCCTTCAATGTTACAAAATGATGTTTCTGCGTAATGCCTGCTGTAGCCACTGCCAATCTTCTGGAAAAAACTCTCCCCAACGGAATGACCCTGGATGCAAAATTGAGCTTACCCATTAACTCCTGAATATCCCTTAATGTTGCTTTTTGTTTTGCCAATACCTTTTCAATAGCTGCTGCAAAGTCCTGCACCTTATCAACTGGGAGAGGTGACACCCCTTCCATGGAATCCAACTCAATTCCCAAAAATGTTAGCTTAGTTGTGGGGCCTTCTGTTTTCTCTGCAGCCAATGGCACTCCTAATGCCTGCGATGTGGCTTTGAAGGCTGCCAAAGCTTGGGCACACTCGGATGAGTTTGCCTTGCCTACAAACAAGAAGTCATCCAAATAATGGAGCTTGCCACATACCGGCTGTACCTTGTTTGTTGCCCACTCTAAAAAGGAACTAAATGCCTCAAAATAAGCACACGAAATTGAACATCCCATGGGCATGCATCTGTCATAGTACAGCTTTCCTCTGAACTGGAAACCCAGCAAATGAAAGCTGTCGGGATGCACTGGCAGGAGCCTGAAAGCTGATTCAACATCTGCTTTCGCCATGAGGGCTCCTGTTCCCGCCTCCCTGACTAATTCGATGGCTTCATCAAATGTAGCATAGGAGACCGAACACATATCGTGGCTCAGCCAGTCGTTTACTGAGTTGCCTTTGGGATAAGAGAGGTGGTGGATCCTCCGATATTTACCTGCTTCCTTTTTAGGGACAATACCTAGAGGCTAGATAATAAAATTGTTTAGGGGGGGGTGTCAAATGGGCTATTCTACCTAGCTGCAGCTCTTTTTGTATCTTTTCTGCAACTGTTTCTGGCAGTTCCTCCGCTGAGCGAAGGTTTTTAGATGACCTGCCTGCTAAAGGGCCACTGTAAGGTATTCTGAACCTTTCTTTGAAACCCCAAAAAAGTAGTTCCCTGTCCTCTTCCTTTGGGTAATTATTCAAAAGTGTTGCTAGCAATCTCAAAGTTTATTGGGGATGGGCCTTTTGTTACTGGGCTCCAACTATGGCTGACCCATGAAAGTGGCGCCCGGTGTAGGTCTATGGTGGGCTTTGCATGAAAAAACGGGATGGTCTCCACTGCACCGTGAGCACCCGTGCCGGAATTTGCATTGCAGCCCCCAGGTGCAGTTGCCTGCATTGAACAGGCGACAGGTATTATCCCTTGGTCTACGCTGCAGCAGCTGCTTAAATCCGTCTGCCCCTTTTGTTGCTCGAAATGACTGCAGCTGTTCCTGGAGCGGCTGCTGGTGAGTCTCGATGATCTGCCCGTGGCCTGGAACGGGGGCCTGCGTAGTTGGTGTTGCCACTATGCCACCCTGACATTGCTCCCCGTGCTGCCCTGATGGAACCTGCCCCGAGCCAGCCGGGAACCCCCCCGTTGGCAAAGTCTGATGATCCCTGCTGCCGCCGAACTGCGAACTTGGTAGTCCATTGCTGCCCTGTTGTAACTGCCTACCAGCCTGCATGGCGGAAATTGGGAAAACCGTGCCTGACTGTTGGCTAGGCCCCACCTATCTCGACTGGGGTCCTACCATCCCCAATTGTTGTTGTAATGTTTGTCCTCCACTTGACAGCTGCTGCATGGGACCTAGCCAAGTATGTTGCTGTCCCACGCCCCCCAAAGAGCATTGCTGACCAGGACTAATTCCTAATCCTTGCTGCTGGGCCTAACCTGGCGATGTTCCCTATACTTTGAAGCATGCCGCCCATCCTGTTTTCCAGACTTACCTTCTGTTTGAGTCCCCCGACCCCTTAGGCTTGATCCTGCTTTTGTTGCCCCAGTCCGTGACCTCCGCCACTACTGACACCACTTTTTGCTCAGATTACACAGCCCCTTCTCCGTCAGAACGTACTGCCACCTTCTTGCTTATTATCTAAAAGAGAAACAACATTTTAGCCTTCTTATTCGCACTACCTGCACCCAGAGTTTGTCGCACCAGCCCCTGTGAACCGTACATGCCATTGCCCTGTAGCTTAATACCTCTGTTAATGTACCTTGCTGTAAGAGGGACAATGCGTATGAACCATGACTTCCCCCATTCCTGCATGGCCGCCTTATTACTTGACCTACCTGCCTTAACCCTATTTTTAGCCCTACCAGCTCCATCCTTAGTAAAGATACTCCTCGTGTCCCCTTCCAGTCATTCCATGTTCCACACTGACAGTGTCTCCATATCCCCCCCCTGACCCGTCTGGCGTTGATCGAAGTGTGCTGGGGAAGGGGGAAGGAGGTGGTAAGAGCACCCTTTCTCCCAGCCGCCCCCCACACCAAACCCCCGGCGATGTGCCTTGCCCACCAACCCAAGGCCAAAGGGGGCCAGCAACTGACCCCCCTCCTCCCCCCCTAATTCTGTGTCCTCCTATAGTCAGTGAACCGGGCCTCTGCGCAGGCCCCTAGCACCATACTAACTAACTACACACCAAACAAGACCGACAGCCCTCCCCCAACGTCCCCTGTGCCTGTGTGTGGCGACGAGCCCCCCTGCCCATCCGACCGCACTGTGATCCGAGGTGCCCTCCCCCGTGTGTCCCCACTACCACCGGACCAGCCGCAAACCCTGCCGCTGCCCGCCCATCTCTGCCACCCTGCTCAACGGCCCCTCATCCCTCCCCACGACCCACCGCTCCCCCAACCCACGCACCCCCCCCCTCCCCACGCCCCATGGAGCACCTATTTTAGCGTACGTTATTGGAGCCACGCCCTGTAATATATTAGCCACGTCCCTTTAAGAGACCCCCCCCCAGTTTTTTTCATCCCACTTAAAGCCCTGGCATGCTTATGTTGTTGCGTGACAACTAGTACCACCTATTGGGATGTTATCATCCCTATCGTCACTGAAGGGAAATCGTCGTGTATTCAACACCGTTTATTATCGTCGTTTTTAGTCCCATTATTGGCAACACACCCCACCCAAACCACAACAGAGGATGCATGCATAAATAAATACACAACACAACTTTTGTTTGGGAAAATTAGTGCTGCAGGTTTATTCCATACAAAAGTATGCAATATGGTGAGTTATCTTACGGGCAATCCAAGGGCAGGCAGCTGTACCAACCTATGCTGCCCTGCCCGCCTGATGAGCCAAGCACTGTGGAGTAACCAATCAGCGCTACCCTTATGGGGGTGATCCCCTTACTGGATCACGTGACACATTGGTCCCTATTACTCACGCCCCTTTCAGGGCGGAGGGTAGCAAGGCAAGCCCCCGGTTGTTCAGGCCCACAACCGCCCGAAGGACTAACGGTGCGCTGACGTAATTGTTCCAGGACCCTCCCATGAGGCTCCTGGGATTTGGCTCTGGCACCCCTATTGTGCTCTTGCAGAGGTACTCTTCTGTACCCATTTGCTTCCAGATCGCCCTGTAACTCCTCCTGCAACGAGAAAGAAAACATTACAACGTTCTATGTATTTCGCCTGCCAACCCCACGCCGGGTAAGCGGTAGGGTGGGAGGCGGCGTGTCCGGCGCAAAGAGGACGCCAAGATGGCCGGGGGGAGGCATAAATACCTCCCCACCTCCTCTGCGTGCCGGAAGTGACGCGTCTGGTAGGGGGACTCCTCCTTGAGTCCCGCACATCATTGGGGGGTGGGGAAGTGCCCAAATGGCACTAAAGGTGCTGCCCGTTTAGGGTGGCCCCCTGCGGGGGCCGCGGGCAGCCGCATAGTCCCATTATTGGCAACACACCCCACCCACACCACAACAGAGTATGCATGCATAAATAAATACACAACACAACTTTTGTTTGGAAAAATTAGTGCTGCAGGTTTATTCCATACAAAAGTATGCAATATGGTGAGTTATCTTACGGGCGATCCAAGGGCAGGCAGCTGTACCAACCTATGCTGCCCTGCCCGCCTGATGAGCCAAGCACTGTGGAGTAACCAATCAGCGCTACCCTTATGGGGGTGATCCCCTTACTGGATCACGTGACACATTGGTCCCTATTACTCACGCCCCTTTCAGGGCGGAGCGTAGCAAGGCAAGCCCCCGGTTGTTCAGGCCCACAACCGCCCGAAGGACTAACGGGGCGCCGACGTAATTGTTCCAGGACCCTCCCATGAGGCTCCTGGGATTTGGCTCTGGCACCCCTATTGTGCTCTTGCAGAGGTACTCTTCTGTACCCATTTGCTTCCAGATCGCCCTATAACTCCTCCACAGCTCTGGAGGCGGCCCCCGTCGCCTAGAGAGCCCCCACCAAAACAGCTCCTTTCTCACTGCAACCTGCAATTTCCCGGGCCTCATTCATGTCCAGAGGAACAGATCCAAGCCCACCTGTGCAAGTGCACCCCAACATTGTCAAATTAACCTTTGGTGTTCGCCCGGCATAGCTCATGCCTGATGAACCCAAAGCCCCTTGTTCTGCAAACTTGCGCTTGGAGCGGTTTATCCTTCTCTGGGAATGTACCAGTGCCTCACATGCGCTGCAAGAATGTGATGGACTCCCAGGAGGGAGCTCTACCCTTAAACATCGCTGTATTACCCTTCAAGCTGATGTGGCTCCCACCTCCTGCAACCTGAAGTTGCAGGCCTTCTAGCAGTTCGTGCTCCCAAACACCTGTTTCCCCAATACCTGGAACAGCAGCACACATGCTTGAAGACCGCTTCCACAACCAGGCTATATACTCTGGCTATGCGGGCGGGGCATTTCCTGCTTAACTGAAGCAACCCGTAACCCGCCCAGGGAGCAGGGTGCACCTACTTTGTTGAGGTTGACCAGACATGTGCACCGACCTTTGTGATTAATAAACCATGGCGAACAGGACTGATCGCCTAGCGCACACTACTGCAGTACATCAACCATTTGGAGTGACAACTTACGCCACCTGCCAGGCTTGTTTAACTAAAGCTCGATGACAGATACACACATACCTGCTAACCAGCTGTGACCCTTGATGTTCAACCCAGCTAATGACCTAGTACCTTGATATTCCAGGGAATATTGCCCTATTGTTCCAGGGAACAAGCCGCACATGAGCCTATGGCCTACACCTACTGGGCCGAGGTGCATAGTGTGCTCTGGAATTGTCAGTGATGATGCTCCAAACATATTTCAAACCGCTATTGGAGCCACAGCACACATTCTGGCCTAACCAGCTGGCGCATGCCACCTGGATACCTTGCCGCTGCGAGATTTTGCTCTTAACGCCAACCTCTTGCGGCTACTGGTGCACATAGTCTGTAGGTCTTGCCTCCACTCTATTTATGCCGATACCTGCAATGTACCCCTCTGCCCCTGTATGGGCGGGAAAATACCCGTAACATTGCAAATCCCCCTGCACTCAGTCTCGGGCAGTCCGGTGGGGAGAGAGGTCCTTGGAATTGGTTCTGCCATCTTGCTTGGCCACCTAGCCCGCAAGCACCCTCGCCTGACAGCACCCTATCTGCTGTGTCGCCCGTGCAATGTCCGCGGCCTGGCGCAGGGCGTCCCGATCGACACCTCTCCTAACAGACTGCCTTCAGGAAACTGGAGTGAACGGTTGTATGTTGTACATCTGACCATAAGACCTTGATTTGCTTAGGGAGGGACCAATTTGTTGCACTAAAAATAGTGGCAACGTGCAGTTCTTAGCATCCTAACCTGCAGGGTGTGCCTGGACGATCCTAGACACCCCTATGAGCCAACCCGCTTTGACCCAGGATGCAAGGCACTACAACCGGTACACTTGGTTATCCCGGACTTAATTGCCCTCCACCGGAAACCGTGTGAAAAGGTACCAGCTCCCGGATTTACTTCCTAATAGTCTATGTGTCACGCCATGCTCCTTTTTATTCCTTATTCAAAACAGTAAACCCACTCACCCACGAGACCTGCTAGGAGCACGTTTAGTAAAGCCTGTACATGGAAATAAATTCCCCCGCCAACTGCACAGGGGGCAAGCCACACTCACTGCTACTGGTATCTGACTGGTTGGCCCTTGGAGGCCGTGGCAGTACTGCCCGGTCAGAAGAACGACCACGGTACAGTTGTCATTTAGTAACTCCTGGCGCTGACAACTGCAGGTGCCTAACACCGGGCTGTGTGTAAGCGGCACAGGAAGCCTAAAAACAGGCTTGGTGTGGATGGGTTGTTCGCAATGCCTGGCAATGAGTGTAATGCCTATGACAAACCTCTCCTGGCTGGCATCTATGTCATTCTTAAACATATACACGGTTATGCCGCATGGCACCCTTCTGGTTGGTGATATGGAACCTCCTAACCAGCATAAGCGGACAGGCTTGCGTTGCCGTCACCCACCTGTGTATCTCGAATCACCCTCCTGTGTCACCTAACCTCGGTTCTAGAGTGCACTAATCCGCGCCGTTGGTCAGACAAATTCACAGGCCTCTTTGATTGCTAGACCCTGGTGAACACGATGATGGAGTCAATTCTGGTTTGAAACAATATATGCATTGTGCCCTCTATTGGAGACAACTCACCCCTCATGTGTAGTTGTGGAGCGACAACTACACCTGTGCCTACACAAGTCACCCAACAGACAAGTAGGCCCTGACTACTTATGTTCTGGTGCCAGATTTGGCGCCGGCAACGACAGGTGCCTAATACCGGGCTGGTGTATGCGGCCCAGGAACCTAATCAATAGGCTTAGTGTGGATGGGTTGTTAACAATGCCTGGCAATAAGAGTAATACCTTTGACAAACCTCTCCTAACCGGCATCTATATCATTCTTAAACATATTTACTGGTTTTGCCACACGGCACCCTTCTGGTTGGTGATACGGAACCCCCGACGCAGCAAAAGCTCAGTCTTGCGTTGCCATCGCACCACCTGCGTATCTTGACTCACCACCTAACATCGGTTTCAGAGTGCACTTACTCCGCACCGTTGACCAGACAATTACACAGCCCCCTTTGATTGATATACCCCGGTGAACACATTACTGGTGTCAAATCTGGTTAAAAACAATATATGTATTGTGCCCACTGTTGGAGACCACTCAATCCTTCGTGGGGTGACAACTACACAGGTGCCTACACAAATCACCCAACAGACAAGTAGGCCCTGGCTACCTTGTGTTCTGGTGCCAGATTTGGAAAGAGCCTTGCCTTCACTTGCTGCCCCCTTAGAAACACACAATGCCCGTGCTCTGGCCGCAACACGGTAATGCCCTCGTGTAGCATCGAACCCCTGGTCAAATAAGAGTGCCAACTCCCTCTACTAAAACTACACCCTTACCAAAGGTGGAATCTAGCTCTCCCCAAACTTCTGCTAGTGTAACCCACGGTCACGCCTCCTGTTCAGTTCAATTTAGTAAGTCATGGCACTGACCCATAAGGGCCTAATACTGGGCTGTGTAAAAGCGGCCCTGGGTGACCTTAAACAATCGGCTAGGTGTGGAGGGTGCTAACATTACCTGGCTGAAGTGCAATCCCTTTTGACAATCACTCCCGACAAGATGTGCCAATGAAGGGAGCAGAAAGAGTTATCTAGCCCACCTTACTTCCTGTCCCAGTTATCTGAGTAAATTAGTGAAAGATGCACTTTTGAACTGGTCGCTGATACTCTTACTTACGCCTGCAAATGCTCTGCTCAGAGCAGCCCGCTAGACAATGGCTTCCATTGAAAGGCGCTGCCAACAGACCTCCAAGTACTTAAGGCGGTACCTCTGAGTAGGGCTCTAATCTAACCGATGCCCCTTGCATCGAATACCGCATCTGGCTGTGAGCCACTCAGTGCTCCTGACGCCTTGGCGCTTCCTGACCCACCGCCAGCTCACCGTGATACAATCCGCTCGTGATAGGGACTCAACAGTGCGGCGAAAGCATGATACATCCTAGCCTGACCTTAGCTCTTCAGCAGGCTCCCACACAAGAGCCCTCCACAACCTTTGTGGCCTAAAACATTCCCCTGTGGGTCGGTTGCGGATGGACTGCAAACAACTCCTAGGCTGTCTCCACCAGTTGTAAAAGGAGTTTCTGGTTGCCTAGGGTATGCACCTAAGCCTTGCCGAACCCACCTCTCTAGTCAGCAGGGAGTACACACTTAAGCTGACACCTGCCACCCCTAGGTGGCTAGGCAGAGACTTTGGCTTATCCCAGAGGCAGTGTAAATTTGATGTGCCAACCGCACTCCCACAGTGGCACCTACCGAAGAGACTCCATACCAAGTTATTTTAATTACCCTTCGTATCGTCCATACAAGAGAAACTTAGTTCCATCCGCCCCTATTACCCTGTGCTAACAAAGCTCATCATGACATCACAGGGATTACATAACTCACAAGGGCAATCGGGCCACCGTCCTACAGCTCAGTTAGCACACTCCGTAGCTGCTGGTAGGAACTGTACTTAGCATAACACAGCACCAAGTAAATGTAAAATTGTACTTTCCCACCATTGGGCTGGTAATAGACGGCCAAAAACGACAGCACATGGGCATGAGATCCCAGTTTCTTAGAGTAAAACAATAATTATCCTGCACCATTAACAAATGTGCCACATGCACCCATGCCCTATCCACCTGTTTCTATGTGGATGTCGTCCAATTCAATGCCATAGGCAACATGTCAACCAGTTCTCTCCTTTGTGGTCAACCAAATCCCATATGCCGGGATTTCTCCCCTAGTACCTATGCTGTTGAAACTGGATTTGAAAGGCGCACGTGAGGTTCGGCGATCGTGCCAATGTTAGTCGCCATGTTTTCAAATTCTCAATAGCGTCCGACTTAGTTGGAGCACTACTAGGCCTCGTGGGACAGAATAGAGGTCTAAAGCTTTGGTGTCAATTAAGTGCACTTTCAGTAACCTTCCCCACAGTGGGCATGAAAGAACTGAGCTGTGCCAATTAAAGGCTGTTGCAAACAGGTGCCCCCAATAATTTGGCCCCAGAGCAGCTGGTAGTACTACAGCTTGTGCTGTTGATTACAAGTATATGCACTCCTGACCTCAAACCTCCATGATGTCCTGTTTTTTAACGCGTCAGCACCCCCACGCGTGTTGAGGAAGGCGGTGCCTCGCCCTTGCCTGGTATTTAGCCGCTGTCATTGCATCCCTATCTTTATTACAAAAGGAGCACTGCACCTACAACAAGCCCATCTATTGGCTTAGTCAATGCTTATTAGTTGCATCAGGTAACAGCCACAATTATAGCTCAGCTGCATAGCCAACCAAGAGCTAGCCGCCCCCATCCATAGCTGCCAATGTTTCAGATTGCTATGCCTAACATTTTCATAATTCCAAAACCTCTATAAGTGACATTTAGATGACTATGCCTGGCACTTTCTTGCGAGCAAAATCAAACAATGAAGATGAGGGAGACATATCGACTTCAGTAATTACACCCATTAGGCCAACGAGAAACTCTAAGACCACTAAGGTTAAGGCAGCTTTAGTGCGCATTTACGGGCTTGGAGGCGCCATGCGAGATGTACACATGTTCCATCCCTTGGTGGCACAGGGACCTTGTTGTAAAAGCAGCAAAGTCTTCACTCAATGCAATAAAACTAAACCGATAGTTCACAGCGCACGCTCCCCACAGCCGCCAACGGGGCAAGCCGGAGTTTGTACCAAGCATCCCAACTCCAAGGAAAGGCACCACAACCAACCAATATGCTGTGCAGGTCACACACAAAGGCCCCGCTGAAAGGACCCCACCTTAACCAAGGCCCCCTACATAAACCTAGAGTGCACCTTGCGAATAATGAAGGCTGAAGACGACTTCCCGTCGCTCTAACACTCATTTCATGCAGAAGTGAACACCGGTTTAATCGCCCTTATGCAGCAACTAGGGCTGTTCCACCTAGCAAGGACGCTGTGACCATATAATCCAGCAGCCAAAGCGTGTCTGTGAACCATCAAACATATCCTGTGACGCTGCATGTTCTGCGCTATCCTGTGCCTGGGAAACGCAAGTGCCCCAGTTAAATTACAACCCCATGGGGGGAAACATACAAAAGACACGTGAATAGCAGTTGGCAAGTGAGCACATTTTTGTAAACAAAATGCTCCCAGTACATCCAAATAAGGGCGCTGCGACCAACGATCGGGCCCCTAAGCGTACTCCTAATAGCACACGCCCCACCCACATACATCATGTGACATTGCCTGATCTGCGCCACCCCGTGCCTGAGCAACGCAAGTACCCAGGCAATTAAACAAATCGCCGAGGAACACCGGGGCAATTGGGTGTCCTTACTTCTTCAGCTATCGCACAAGTCCACACTACCTCTGCCTGAACTCCTCTAAATCGTGCAGCTACACTTTGGGGCCTATCAGATCGCGCCCGACTCTGTAGTTTTCCTACTGCGGATTGCTCCCACTATGCTCGCTGTAGGCTCCAGCATGCCAAGCTGTAGACACCTTTGACCGAACGTAAAGCACAACCATGGGGCAGTGCCATCTGGTGCTAAAGCACCCCCCTGAAGATAGGCGACTACGCCTCTCAGTGAGTCACAGTCAACTCTGAATATTATGAAGAGTTGGTAGCAATGGGAGTGCACGCAGCTACGTTGTCAAGGCAGACCTAGCAATGGTAAAATAGCATCCCAATTCTTGGAGTAGCACTACTCAGATAGGATGACTGGAGACTAAAACAGAAACAGTGGGATCTGTTTATTTAACATTATTTATAGGCATAAATCATACCACTGTATCAATTTGTAAATGGTCTTGTGGGGAGTGGAGTTGACAGACCAGTGCACTGTTCTGTAATTTAATCATTTATTCTTGAGCGAGTGGTGTTTGGGTCCAACAACTTGCCCACAAACGTCACCGGGGCAGTCGCAAGTACGGTAGCTGAAATTTCTCAGGCGCAACTAGGCTTTCCCACCTCTAGTCTGAAAAAGCTAAAGATGTGGAATTTTTGTTGGACAAAACATTAGCGCAAACACTTCAACCTTTGCAAATCATGTGAGAGTTATTAAGGGATCCAAATGGGCAAAACCCTAACTCTTTCATGATTGAATCCCGGATTCACTGGCATATATTAACACACTGCAAGCAGGGCAGCCCTTGGTTCTGTTACCACAATACCAGTGGTAGATATTATATTGGCTATACAAATGAAGCAATAATTGGCTTGGAGGGTAGTATAGACAAGCTTATAATATCCGGGCTGCAATAAGGAGATGAGGGATCAGACTGCTGACTCGAAATGCTTCACAAGAACCCCAACATGGCATTGGCATTTGATTATTGGTAGGCCCGGCGCTTAAGTGATTCAGCCCGAACCGCAGGATGATGAGCCCAGGCTGAGACTCAAACCCGCTACTGAGCGCCTAAGTTGTCAGCGCAAGCTCTTACGCCACAACCTGATTTGCACCTAGGGTTCGATCATAAGCAGGGGATAACCGGCACGAGTATTTAAAATACCAACTGTATATATAAATACAGTCTTATAATATAATATCCACAGTTATTAATGGTACGTGGGCTTCAGCAGGAGCAGTGCTTATTACAGGGGAGACGAGGCTGCCACAGGGGGCACTGCCTCGGGATGGCACCTGATGACGTGGCCACCTTTGTGAAGTCTGATCTCTCTTCGAAGACCTGGGAGTCCAAAGTATAAAACACGCGCTTCTTTCCACACTTCCACACTGATGAACGCTGTAGCTTGAAATAAAGCTAGATAGTGTAATGTGGCTTCAGGGCACTTCTGGCTGTTAAAGGCCTTCTCTCTAATGTCCAGTAGGCGCTGGAAGTGTGGGCCTGTAAAGGGAGGAGGCCCTGTGAACCAGTCCAGCCTGAAACAGGAGGGCTGTACTGATGGTGGACCATCCCACCGAGGGGGCAGACACAGGCTGGTGTATTGGAGCAGAGGGCAATAGTCTCCCATTTTGGCCCTCTGCCACTCCACGGTCTCCACTAGAGCCCCGACGTTGTCATTTTGCACCACAGCAAAAGGCCTGCTGCCGGGGGCTATACCAGCTGGTAAGGGCCCTCTCTCCCAGTTATAGACCTAAGCCACAAGCGAGGGCCTTCAACCAGGGCAAGCGCCTTTACCGATCAGTGCCGTGCTAGGAATGGTGAGAGGAGCTAGAGACGCTCCTCTGTCTACGGCCGATCGGTCGCCTGCGTGATGTGAGCATCCCCATCCCTCGCCAGCAGCCCACCCGCAGGTACCGACACCAGCGGACCTGCTGCGGGGCCGGGCCAAAGAATGCAGCTAGGAGGGCTCCCACACTGGCCATGGCCTTACGTGGTGGGAGGGGGGTGACCGCACTCGCCTCACTACCAGAAGCGACCGACCGCACGACCTCAGGACCGCATGTCCAGCAACGGACCAACAGCACGACCCGCCCGACGGCGTGTCCGGCGCCAAAGTGGGAGATTAGCTGAACAGAGGCCGGGGGTGCTGGAGCCGCCCGCCGCCACCAGTTAATGCCGGGTGGGGGTCTGCCTCGCACTAGGGTTGGCTCGGAGTGGGTGGCACTACTGTGGTGCACGCGCTTAGGAGCCTCTTTCCTAACACCACGAGCCTACCAGGGATCCCCGCTGGGCAACCCATGACATTACCAGGCTGCGGCACGCCAGGCGCCGGGCCCGTACCCCCGGCAGCTGTGCCAAGCCCCCTCCCCTCTGCGGCAGACCATCACCTGCGGCGTCTGCCGAGCACTTGACACCCGTAGTGCCTGTTGGGGGAGGGGATCGCACTCACCGTGATTGCCGCTCCTGGAGGATCACCAATGGATCCTAATCGTCGTCACGGTGCGCGCGAAACGGGGGGTGGGAGATGCCCGGACGCCTCACCCAAGACCACTCGCCCCCAGGTGCCTCCCTGACCGCACCGCCGTCGTCTGCTCTAGTGAGCCTGACTGTGGACCGGGGAGCTGAATGACACCCCCCTCCTCATCGGGCGGACACCAGGCCAAGCTATGGCCGGGCGGTGCCAAGGAGCGAGGGATAGAAGGCGGGGTGGGGGGCTCACGGACTCACCGCATAGCAGCTCCGGCCACGGACGTCCAGACGGCGTGTCCGAATGCGGGCCGGGCTCGAGGAGGAGACCCCCTCCAGACGGCGTGTCCGGCGCAAAGAGGACGCCAAGATGGCCGGGGGGAGGCATAAATACCTCCCCACCTCCTCTGCGTGCCGGAAGTGACGCGTCTGGTAGGGGGACTCCTCCTTGAGTCCCGCACATCATTGGGGGGTGGGGAAGTGCCCAAATGGCACTAAAGGGGCCGCCCGTTTAGGGTGGCCCCCTGCGGGGGCCGCGGGCAGCCGCATTCCTTCCCCAGGTAACAGAGTGCTTTACATGAGCCCGAATTGTGTGGCATAACGCCGCCTTTATTCGTTAAATATATATATATATATATATAGGGCGGGTAGTACGCTATTTGCCCAGAATCACGCCGCTGCACGGTCCGCAATGTGGCCCGCGGAACTGTACATACTCTTCGCCCAACCATCCCATGCTGCCCCCCGCCACGCCTCCTGCCCTCCCCCCCCTAGAAGGTGACCTTCCCCTCCGCACCACCTGCGCAAACCACCCTCTTATACCCAAATTAGCAATGAGCAAGGCTGGGAGATCGGCGGGTCCGAGCGAGAACGGCGGAAGGGCAACGTCGCGTTAGCTGGAGCGTGTGAAGGTCAGTGTTGGAGTGGCACTGCCCCCCCACCCATCCTCCCACCACACCCCTGCCGCCCGACAGACACCATTGCACTGAGGCTGACTGTTGTGTCCCAGCGCCAGGAGGCCCACTACCGAACCGAAGAAAAGCCCAACCAGCAGTGTCTCAGCTCAAACCTCCTGCGGCGCTCTGCACAACAGCACGCAGGACGGGGAACTCACTGCTGAAAAAGTGTGTGGAAGTCCACCTGGAGTGCGGTCGTTCTCAAATTTCACCTATTTTGAAAGGAAGCTGTGGTTGTAATACAAGCTTCCACTGTGTGTTGGTAGCCTGTGCCTGCCATCCACCGCCCATGACTGCCACCCATCAATGGCAATATACATTTTATCTTAGACCAAAGGCCCCCAGTGTCCTCCATCAGTCTCCCAACACCCTAACAATCCCCTCTTGCACACCCTCACAAATACATTCCAAAGTATGTTCTTCAATGCACCTTTAACACTTTTTTTTGACACAGAAAACAATGTTTTCATAACAAAATTAAAACGGATAAAGAAATGACGCACCCACGAATTTAGTATTCGTTCAGGGTCACTCACCCAACGTGCTCTCGAGGGGAAGCAGGAATTACAATGTAGTTCACAAATTGCACAGCTAATAGGCCAGAGTGCAGTGTATTTCAGTCCGATGCACAGTAAAGCCATGCACCAATAATGCCAGGATGCACATTAAGCATCGTGCTTCCTTTTTTTTTTTTTTTTTTTGCATATTTATAAAGCGCGAACTCGACTCGATGGTATTGGAGCGCTTTACATGAGCACCGTATTTACATTACACATTCAGGCACGGGGAGATTAAGTGATTTGCCCAGAATCACTGGATGTAGACGCGACCCCGAGGCTCGAACCCTGGTTTCCAGCACCAAAGTCGGCAGTCTAGCCAACGGACCACATCCTCCTTACTCCGTAGAATTAACCCTCCAGGGAAAGGCTTGAGAAATTAAGACCATCCACCGCCTGGGCAACACAGGGCATCCCCAACCAACACCAAGAGGTAGGCATACCCATCGCAGAAATTTACTAAGTGTATTTTTCCCACGAAACCACGGCGGCACCCCCCCGCAACCGCCACCCTGCAAGCCGGAAACGCCCCATATGCGCCCCTCACACCAAGGCGCCATCCTGCACGACAGACGGCCGCCCCCCGCAGGTGTGCCCTGGGCCGCCCCCGCCATTAACCCCGCCGATCCCCGCAACTCCCATGGCAGACAGAGCCCCAACCCCCCGGCACCGACCCGAAGGCGTCACCGCGGAGCCCCCCCTCCCCATCCCCTGCCCTTCACTGTCACTTCCCCACGCAACCCCCGTGCGCTCCTGAGCCCCACCCCAAACCGCACACTCCCAAAACTGGGCCCTCTGCATCCCCCCTCACCGCCCCCATCTGCGCCCGCCCAGACGGTCCGCCCATCAACTGGACCCCGAAATTCCCACCGGACTCCACGGTGAAGCCCTCCCCCCGACACTCAGCGCGCCACCCTCCGGCCAACACCGCGTCCGTAGCAGTCGGAGGACGCCGAACCCATCCACCCAGGATCACCGCACGTGAGCCGCCCCCAAGGCGGCCACTGCGCCCAGCGGGCCACCTCGCCCCCCCCCTGGTCCCGCTATTGCCCCAATGCCGCGCCCCTCGTCTCCAGTCACTTTGGCACCGCCACAATACCACTAATTCGCTGTGACCTAGCATGTTTCCCCTGTGGAACAGTGTCACTGGTAACACCTAGGGGAAACATCAAAGAAATACACAACCAAAGACAGCCAGCCACCCATACACCAACACAAGCCCGCATGTTCAAACGTCCATGCCAGTCCTGGGTGTCCAGCGCTGAGCCCCTCCCCAGAGAGAGACCGAGAAAGCCTCCATGCGCTGCCCCGCCAGGTGAGGGCCGGGAAGCACCACCAACACGCCGCGGCGCCTGCCGAAGCAACTCCTCCCCCCACACAGACCAGACCGAGGAACCGGCCCAGTCGCCGACAGCCAGCCCCTTCTCCCCGTGCTCTCCCCATGTACAAATTTCTTCTCCCGGCCGGCCACGGCCCCCCCCCACTTGCAACCAAACCCCAATGCTGCCCCCTTCCCTGCCGCGGCGCTCCCCGTCTCCCTCCAACCCTCGCCACCCGCACCCCCCCTGCGAGCCCCCAGCCGTCCGAGAATCCGTCTCCCCTCTCATCGGCGGGACGGCGCCACTTCCACCCGACATAGGCACAGAGGAGGGGCGAACAAACACAACAAAGCCCCGGTCACTGGCAACAGGTCTCCACGAGGCCTGTCCAGCACTCAGCTGCAGCTGCCATACGACGGCCGCCAACCCAGCGCTCTCCCAGCCTGGGCCACACACTCGGGGGGCAACGACGCTCCTTGCTATGCCAGTCACCGTCTGCACCTCTTCTTTAACCCCCGCCCCAAATCAGCCACTAAGCCGCTCCTGCTCAACCCCCCAGACCCTCATCCCCTGGTGGCTCCGTCCCCAATGCGCCCATCCGCACCAATGCGCGTCGAGGGGGAAAGCCACTCCCAAATGGGGACCTCCGCCAGATGAGCCACCGTGCGCCCTCGGCCCTGGCGAAATGAGGGCCCCCATGCTCCCCCCCAACCCCCATTCCCTCGCTCCGTCTCCCTCCAACCCGCCCCCGACCCGAAGTGTCTGGTGCTGCCCATGCTGCGTCACCCCCAAACCAACACCTTCCCTGCGGCACTCCGTGAGACACACGAACCGCCTAGGCTCACATGATGCCGCGCCACTCCGATATTCCAACTCCACTCCCCTGCTCCAAAGCAGGCAGGTCCGAGCCTCGGGCCCCCTCGCCTCCCCCCTCTACCCCGCCATCCCCCGCTATTGTCCTGCGCCCACCTACAACATGAACAACTCCCAAAATTGGGCCTCCTGCATGCCCTCTCGCCGCTCCCCACTCCGATACCCAGCACATAACCCACAGGCCAAAGACCTCCCCCGTGGCAGCCCGAGGACACCGACCCATCTGCCCAGGATCACCGCATGTCAAACCAACCTCCAGTCGGCCGTCCCGCCCATAGGGCCACATCGCTCCCCCCTTTGGTCTCCGCCACTGTAATTCTCTACTGAGGAGTGCTGTTATTCTGTCCCCTCGCTTAAAGTAAAATTGTAGTCCTTCTTCTACTTTTGTGAAATGTCCCGGTTTTTGGCTTTAAAATTCTGGTCACCCTATTATTGTAGTACCCTGGGAAATTAATCCTAGCCCAAGATCACCATATGTTGAGCAACGCAGGGATCAAGCCTATTTCTCCCTCCAAGTCGGCAGCTCCCAGCCTAGATAATCCGCCCAAGATCACCGGATGCTGAGCACGCCGAGAACACAGCTTATTCCCCGCTCCAAAGTCGGCAGCTCCCCGCCCGCACCTATCCTCTGAAACCAACCCAACCGTGCCCAGACCGATCCCCCTGCATGCCCCAACCAAGCTCCAAGCCCCTGGTACTGACCACAACTCCCGCCCTCCACCCCCCCCGACGCCCCGCCCCACACCGCCCTCCCGACCCCCCGCTAATACAACCCTCCAAATACGGGCCCGCAAGGGGCACCCCGGGTGCAGCCACCGCCATGCCGCGTGAACCGTCCCCCTAGGCATCCCGAGCTGCAACAGAACATCTGCTCCAGTCGCCGACCGCCCCCTCCCCGCACCACGCCATGCTCCCGATCCCCCTGGCAACCCGCATCCTCCAAATCGTTCACCCTCTTCCCCACCCATCCAAATTGTGCCGCTCCAACACTAGTGAGCGCCAGTAGGCCGAGCCTGCAGAGGAGCCACCAGCCCTCCATGTCCCACAGCCATGCTCTCATTCAGAAACTCACCTCCGGAGCACTCCCACCACACACCCCAGGTACTTGTTACACACCCGAGGTACTCTGCACCCGGCTTTCCATGTCCCAAAATACTGCTGTCACATGGAAACTCACTCCTGGAGTACTCTCGTTACACACCCCAGGTACTCTACACATTGGACCCCACGAAGCTTGTGCCACGCACATCCAGCTTTCCTGCCATGTACTCTGTACATGGAACCATCCCATACCTCCTATTCCTCCCAATAACCTCCTTGTCACTCTCGCGTCGCCTCCCTTTCATCCTCAAACCCTGCGCGCTCCTACAGCCAGCTCCTCTGCCCTGCCCCTCAAATTAATTCCGTTTCCTCATTCATGCACCCACTAGCCGATCCCTGCAACAACAATGCCACTCACTGTGTGCAATTGAACGCCGCCCCCACCCCAAATCTGCAACCAAGCTGATCACGCTGCCCTCCAGACCGTCGCTCTTGGTAGCCTCATCACCAACACACCCATCCCGCCAAATGTGTGTTGAGGAGGAAATCCACCCCTGGGTGGGGACCTCCATCAAACGAGCCACGGTAAGGTGAGTTACACAAACACCCAGCATACAGTGTAACCATTTCCCTTAACCCTCTACCAACTACCCATCGCGTTCTCGCCGTTCCTTAACCATTTCGTTATACTACTACCCCCGCTGGCTGCCCTACATCTCACGCACCCTCCCCCTTGTGCCACGGGACCTCGTCCCTCGCAAGGCCCACTGCTCCCCGCACCCCCCACCCTCACCTCACACTTCGTAGCAGCAGCACCTCTTCTCTTGAAAATTCCCAGGAGAAAGAGAGCCCTGTGCCCGGCGCCTACACTTAAGTACCCCCCCTTATCTCCTAAATTCCTGAGGATAAATTTATGGCTGAGCGGACCCAGCACTGCGATCTGCTGGTCCAGCTCCTTCCCTGCCTACCTTCCCTTCTCTCCGCCCCCTACTGTCCGGGTTCTGCTCCCTGGGGGTGGCCTCCACTAAGACCCCCGGTCCAGCCACTCTCCCCCTCCCCCTTGGGGAGTGGGGGGGTCGAACCAAGGGGCAAAGTCATGTTCGGATGTGGTATTTTGGTGGACCAGTTACATAGGAAACTCGGAAACCGATGAAGCGGTGTTTGTTCCTCTCTGTGTGACCTTCTATGTTTACATTACCTAAACAAGCAGTTCTGGCCTTTGGGCCCTGTTGGCTTTGCCAATGTCCTCTGGCAATGTTGTAGGGCATAAGCAAGATGCTTAGTAGCATGGCCAAAAGAAAAGAACAGAAGGCACTATGATATACCTGCATAATTTTGTAGGGGCACAGATGCTTGATAATGTATTACCAATCTGCACTGGATCGGCAAATAATAAACACCCCAGGTACTCTACACATTGGACCCCACGAAGCTTGTGCCACGCACATCCAGCTTTCCTGCCATGTACTCTGTACATGGAACCATCCCATACCTCCTATTCCTCCCAATAACCTCCTTGTCACTCTCGCGTCGCCTCCCTTTCATCCTCAAACCCTGCACGCTCCTACAGCCAGCTCCTCTGCCCTGCCCCTCAAATTAATTCCGTTTCCCCATTCATGCACCCACTAGCCGATCCCTCCAACGACAATGCCACTCACTGCGTGCAATTGAACGCCGCCCCCACCCCAAATCTGCAACCAAGCCGATAATAAACAATGAAACTAATGTAGCGCAAAAGCACTTTTTTTAAAGGGGATCGGCGGGTAGCAATTTACATGTGGGGAGTGTACCGTTTGCCATCTGGGATGCAATAAGATCAAAGCATTAAATTATAACACAATAAAAAGACACACTATTCAGCATTCTATCAACTGTCAATCAAGCTATGTGGTATATGTTTTAATATGTGTATGTGACAAGGTTTATGTGGGCAGTACAACGCGCCAACTGAAAGTGCGGATACAAGAACATAGAAGGGCATGTCTTAATCAAGATACTGCGTACGCCTTGGTGTCACATGAGTGCAAGATGGGACCTGATAGGTCTAACTTTAGATTTCATGGAATTGATGTAGCCTCACCTGATAAAAGGGGTGGGATTGGAAACAACGTTTGAGACAGTTAAGAGGCAAGGTGGATTTGCAATTTACGGAATGCAAAGTTGGGATTAAATGTGGATCATGAATTGCATCAATTTCTTTACAGAGGATACTCCCCTATTATGGGATACAGGTTGTGATTCAATTAATCTGTCTTCTAACTCTTTCACCTCTTTCTTTTCTCATTGTATTGGATGAATTGCCAATGTTCTTGCCCCTTCATCTTTTAACATCACTCACTACTATCCATGTCTTTTATAATGATAGAAGAAACACTATCTAGTCTATTTCTGTATATCACTGGCTCTGAAACTTAGATTGTTTTGACTACTATTTAGGGATAGCATGTTGCTCATCCACATCTGACTATTATTCTCTTATTGCTGAAGCAACTCCATTGATTTCTTACTGTCTGAGCAACCCTTGTGTTTTTTCCAGGCACGTAAGAGGCTTAGAAAAGGATATCACCAACTGGGTATAATGTAATAGTGTGTATTTTTAACGTTATACCTGGGGTATAACATGTCTTTCCGTTTAAGAAAACAGATTGGGTTGATTGGAATCGAGACTACAGAGTCCTTATTGTAATGGTCAGCGTTCTTTTGTTTGCGGTTCCGCTAGCCGGAACCTGTACCCATGTCATCCGCGGGCCAGGCGTGGCCTGCAGGGTTTGAATAAAAGGGAAGAGCCCGCTCGTGGGCGGTCTTCCGGTTCCAGTAACCCAGTGTGTGGTGTGCATTAATAATAGGCCTTAGTTATTAAAAGTATATGCCCTACCTTTGACTGTGAAGGTAGGGAGGTCTCCACATTGGCGACGAGGGTGGCCTTGACCCTCGCCCCGTCCTGGTGGCCGTGGAAGCCCAGCTGCTGCAGTGCACGACGTGCCCGGTGCGTGTGGAGCCGTGACCGCTGTGTCGCCTGAAGAGCCGGTGGTGCGGGTCTGTGCCCAGTGGGTGAGTGCGGCCCCACTGTGTGCCCCGTGAGTCCCGTTGTTTACGGACGGCGACTGGATGACCCCGACGCTCCCGCCTGTCCTGGCGTGCTGCCCGACTCCCCACTGCTGCTGAGTCGCTCGCAGCCCGTTCGTGATCCCTGCATGAGCGCTCCTACGTGTGCCGGCTGCCCCGCCACCGCAAGGAGAGACGGAGCCTGTCGGCACGTACGCGCGAAGCGCGTGGTCAAGACCCCAGCATGATCCAGTGGTGCTCGCAGGCCCCAGGAGGAAGGGGAGTGCCTTCCCTGAAGATCCAAGCGTCTGGCAGGAGGCCTGGGAGTGAAGGGTGCCCAGGGATAACTGGTATCCCGAAAAGGAGGCTGCTGAAGGCATTGCAGCAGAAGTCTGAGCCTTCATCCTTAATCAAGAAGCACTGCCTACTGCCCTAGTGTGCAAGTGATAGGACTGCATGAAGGTGGATACACAGAAAGAGGACACACTGCAAGACACAAACTAAAGGGGGGCCACAGCAAGGAAAGAGATACAAGGGGGCACCGTAGCGCAGCAGCACTTCCACCACACCCCACAAAGAGCCAGGGCAGGAGGCGTTTGGCGCAGAGAGGCTGGCCACAGGCCACTACCACAGCAAGAACAGTCACACACAGAAGAGTGTGAGGAACGACACTTACTCGCAGGAAGATGGGGGATGAAGAACAACCGCTGGCCCCACCCAGATTCCCGGTCCAACACGCACTTACCGGGGTGCTACCACCCTTCAGCGAACTGGAGGATCCGGCCACAGCGTCCCCGAGGTGGACAATCTGGAGTGAACGTCTGAACAACTACTTCGTTGCCACGAGGGAGACCGACGGGGCCGTGAAAAGGTCGTTACTTCTCCACTATGCCGGCGACGAAATATTTAAACTGTTCAAACATCTGCCAAACACGGGCGCTGCCACGGATTATGACGCTGCGGTGCCGGCATTAGATGCGCACTTCGACCCCCAGCTCAACCCAGATTTCGAACGCTTCAAATTGCGCCAAGCCCGCCAAAGGGAGGGGGAGTCAATTGATGCGTTCTACGCCCGCATGCGTGAACTGGCCAGCACGTGCACGGAGGATGATCAGCCAAAGGAAATAAGGGCCCAGATCATCCAAGGGTGCCGAGACAAAACACTCAGAGGCCTCATCCTGCACCAGCCAAAGATCGCCCTGGAGGACATCCTTATACTCGCAAGAACGCACGATCTATCAGCGGCCAGGGCCAATGAGATGGACCAGGCCCTCACCAAGCCTCAAGGAAGACCGGAGACCATTAAGACGGAGCGGGCAGACGCCCTCCGAACGAAACCACGACATGACACACCCAGGAAGGCAAGGCCCGAAGCGCCCAAGACACGGTGCGGGTACTGTGGGCATGAACCACACACTGCGAAGGACTGCCCGGCGCAAGGCAAAACCTGTGCCAACTGTGGGATTCCCAACCATTTTGCCGCAGTGTGCAGGAAACGGAACAGAGGCCGCGACACCCGAGGACAAAATCCACCGTCACGGACGGTCCGACAACTATCCCTAGCTGACTCAGCGCAGAAAGAGGAGCCACAAAGGACAAGTCGGAGGTACCAAGGACTAGAAGACTCGTCCACAGAGGAGGATGAAGGGGAAACCTTCCTGATCTCGTTCGCACAAGAGCTCAAGCGTCGCCGAAGGCCCACAACCCACCTGCGCGGTCAAAATCGCAGGCACGGAAGTAAAGGCGATCATCGATACAGGAGCATCGGTGAACGTGATGGGCCTCCAGCAATATCGACACCTCCGACCTCGTCCGCCAGTTACCCCGTCCCGGACCAAGATATTCGCCTACAGAAGCCACACCCCTCTACCACTGAGAGGGAAAATATCTGTCCCGATCAGGTCAAGCGACCAAGAGGTCACAGCTATCATTCATGTCATAGACCGCGAAGAAGAGACCCTCTTAAGCAGCCACACGGCGGAAGACCTGGGTCTGGTTTCCTTTGCCAGGAGTATCCAAGCTCATCAGGTCGAGGAACTACTCGATCAGTTCCCGGAACTCTTCCGAGGACTCGGATGCATCAAGTGTGACCCCATCAAGCTGCACATCGACAAGTCGGTCATCCCAGTCGCGCTGCGACACCGACGGGTTGCTTCCACCTGAGGCAGTTGGTGGAGAGAGAACTGGAAGTCCTTGAAAAACAAGGAGTGATCGAGAAAGTTTGGGGCCAACGCCCTGGGTATCCCCGATGGTGATCACGGAAAAGCCCAAACAGCCAGGGGCATATGCTTATGCATCGACATGAGGCTACCCAATCGAGCCATCAAAAGAGAGCGCCATCTTACACCAACCATGGACGATATAATAGCAGACGTCAACGGGTCAAGGTGGTTCTCTAAAATCGATCTGAACGCAGGTTACCACCAGCTGCCGTTAGCGGAAGAAAGCCGCTACATTACTACGTTCAGCACCCACCTGGGGCTACGTCGCTACAAGCGCCTGAACTTCGGAATATCCTCGGCGGCGGAGGTATTCCAGAACACAATCCGCAAGATGCTGTCAGGGCTACCGGGAGTGATAAATGTCAGGGATGACATCCTGATCCACTCTGCCACTGCGGCGGACCATCACAAACACCTGAGGAGCACGCTGAGGTGTCTCAGCGAACATGGGGCGACGCTCCACAGAGAAAAGTGTCTCTTCTTCCAACCTACCCTGGAATTCTTCGGGTATGTGTTCAACCAAGAGGGAATTCAAGTGGATCCGAAGAAGTCACATGCCATCAGAAACGCTCCATCTCCAACTACACCTACCGAAGTGAGGAGTTTCCTTGGCATGGCTACTTATTGCGGGAGATTCATCCCTGATCTGGCGACCTGCGCCGAACCGCTGAGAGCCCTCACGAGAACAGATACCAAGTGGCAGTGGGGACAGAGGGAAGAAGAAGCGTTCCAGAGCATCAAAGACGCGCTCCTAGGAGAGATCACACTTGCATACTTCGATCCCGCGAAACGGACGGAACTACTAGTGGAAGCCAGTCCGGTGGGACTAGGAGCGGTGCTCGCCCAGGAACAGGAGCCAGGCAGATGGGCCGCGTTATCATTTGCCAGCAAGTCGCTAGCCCCCACAGAAGCAAGGTACGCCCAGATTGAGCGAGAGGCCCTCGCTATAAAGTGGGCCTGTAACCATTTCAACCTGTACCTGACAGGCCAGCCGTTCACTGTGGTCACCGACCACCAGCCGTTGGTTCCCCTCTTCAAGGGATCAGCCCCTCATCCACCTCCCCGGATCGAGCGATGGGCTGTACAACTCCAGCCATACCAAATGGAAGTTGTGTACAGACCAGGGGAGAAGAATCCAGCGGACTTTCTATCCCGGCACCCAGCACCACAGGCGGAGGGAGGAGACCTCGAAGGGTCGGAAGAGTACATTCACATGATCTCGGCAGCGGCATGTCCCCAAGCCATGACACTTGAAGAAATCAAGGAAGCCGCTGAGAAAGACACCATCTACACCCGGACCCTCCAGGCGGTCCAGGAAGGGTCATGGAGGAACTTCCTGCAGCAGACCAACGCCTGGGCACCTGAGGACTGAGAAGGGCTGATGAAGATATGGAGGGTGAGGAGCGAGCTGAGCGCCACAGAAGACGGGATATTATTGAGAGGCTCGAGGCTAGTGATACCACAAGCGCTGAAACACCGAGCGACTCAACTGGCCCATGGAGGCCACCAAGGCGCAACCAAGTTGAAAGCACGAATGAGGGAGAAGGTCTGGTTCCCCGAACTTGAGGAAATGGCTGAAGACCTGGTTCGCCGGTGCCCGGCTTGCCAACTCACTAGCGCTCCCGAGAAGCCGACCCCGGTGATTACAGAAGAAGCCTGCACCCTCCCGTGGTCGAAGGGGAGCATCGACTTTGGGAGTTTCCCTGGAGGGAAGCATACGCTCGTCCTCGTGGATGCGTTTTCGAAATATCCCATCGTAGAACCAGTCATGTCGACTGCCTTCGCCCATGTAGCCCCTATCCTCGGGAAGGTGTTTGCCACGTTTGGATTTCCCCTGGAGATCCGGAGCGACAATGGGCCCCCATTCCACAGGGTTGAGTTTGCTACCTTCCTACGTCAGCGAGGGATCCACCACCACCGCGTCACACCTCAATGGCCCCTAGCCAACGGAGACGTTGAACGCTTCATGCGGCCCTTAAACAAAGTGCTACGCATTGCCATGGTGGAGCAAGCGGATCCCGAGCAGCGTCTCCACGAATTCCTCAGAGAGTACAGGAGCACTCCACATTGCACCACGCTGCGGAGCCCGTGGTCCCTCATGCTCAAAGGCCCAAGGAGAAATCTACTTCCTGCGGGTCCAGGGTGGACACCCTCGCCCTTAGACGCTCAGGAGACCCAAGCAAGAAGGGAACGACAGAACAACCGAGCCAGTGCTCGACGCCATGCTGCACCGCGGTCACTCCGGCCTGGTGCCACCGTCCTACTCAAAGACCGCCGGCCAGGGGGACAATTCTGGACTACCCATGAACCAGGGACCTGGACGGTCGTCTCCAGCAATGGAACCATGGTGACGGCCCAGAAAGGGAGCGAGGAGATATCGCGAAACATCTCCTGGTTCAAGGAAGTCCCTGCTAAAGCCCCAGCCAGGCCACCGGTGTGTAACCCCCGACCCTCGCTGAGCCAAGCCGGAGCGTCCAGGGCAGAGAAGCAGAGGATGGAGGTGATCCGGTGGAACCCGATCCCCAACACACGCCGCCTCCCTGTTCGCCTCTTGGCCGGCCAACATCTGGAGAGCCACCCCTAAGAAGCCAACCACATCGCTACAGTCTACGGCCCAATCCTCGCCCTAACCATCGGCTCCAGGATTTCATGTGCTGAGGCTGCAGAGACTGATCCCACCGAACTGAGTGTAGTCTAATGGACTTTCAGAAGTTTTGTTTTCAAGAACCAAGTTGGGGAGGGATGTAATGGTCAGCGTTCTTGTGTTTGCGGTTCCGCTAGCCGGATCCTGTACCCACGTCATCCGCGGGCCAGGCGTGGCCTGTGGGGTTTGAATAAAAGGGAAGAGCCCGCTCGTAGGCGGTCTTCCGGTTCCAGGAACCCAGTGTGTGGTGTGCATTAATAATAGGCCTTAGTTATTAAAAGTATACGCCCTACCTTTGACTGTGAAGGTAGGGAGGTCTCCACACTTATAATTCCCGCAGATAAGTTGCGCGGGGCGTTCAGACTGAATTGATTGAAGAGCGGTCTAGTCTTTGCACTAGTTGATGGACCGTTTTTGCTTTGATGAACTTCTGGTGGTTGTGAGGATTGCGCGGGGAGCATGCGAAAGTGAGTGACTGGGCTGCGGTCTAGTGTTACATCGCGGCTAAGATTGCCGTCTTTTTAAGGAACTTCCGGGACTCTGGAGTTTTAGACCGGCGTGAACTGAAACACCGCGGGCAGCAAGGCGTCGCCGAAATAAGGTATTTTTCAACTACTGTGATTATGATTTTGAAAAGTTTAGTACTCGGGGACGGTCCCACTTGGTGCTATACATATCAATTACGGGGATTTTGCAAGATGTTACTCGGTTATGCTCCAACCGGAAATGGATGACACCGAATCAGTCTTGGTGTTAATACTATCGATAATTAATTGCTGTATTGTATGGTACGACTTATCGGTGAATGACGGGATGACAATTACTATTTGGTCAAGAGTTTGATGTGACACGCAATGGGTCGAGTTATTACAATAGTTTGGCTTATCCGGGATATATACTGGTCATGTATCGAGCGGTTCATGTGATGAAAGAGAAGTTTTCTAAATCTGTCTGTTATATGTTTTTTCTTCTTTTCTGGCCGGTAAAGTACTCGTCCTGTTGGGATTACGGATATCCATATACATGCAGATTGTTTTACTTAAAGGACACATGATTTGACCAAACGGATGGGAATCCATTAATTCTAAAGTGGGTTACTGCAGGTATATTCATTTTGTGTTATTTGTTTTTTGGTCAAGACACGGACACGAGCTATGTCATGGGATTTGGGAACTCATACCGACTGGTGTATGGTCATCACGGTGTGTCACGAACATGGGTGTAATCTTTTCCACCTATCGATTGTAACACTTGTAATTGTGCTGCCGCTACCTCATGTTACGACTCACTTGACATGGTGAATTGTTTCTTTGATTAAGGGGCAGATAGGCTGCATGGTGATCTCCTTCACATATAGTGGTATACGCATGTACGATGGAATTTGGACCTGAAACAAGCCTTTCTCAATTACTAGCAGGGCACAAGTCCTATAAAAAGAAGTGGGGGGACTGACCAAGTTGTAGGCAGTATGCAAGTGACATCATGCCGCGTGCCAACACAGCACATGACGTCACGACACATGAGATCTGACAGGGCATCACAGGAAGTGGCCTCACTGGAAGACTCTGCATTAGGATGAGTAGCGCTATAAAAGAAATAAAATAGCGCTATTTATATTGTTATTTGTGTAAATACTGAGACAGACCATTCCACCTGACATTCTTACAGTGCGTGCACTTATATACAGGGACTGAAAAAAGTAAAAAGCATGCATCTCTTAAGTGTCTGTGAAGCGATAACAAGCTGTGTACTTTTGTTTCTACTCCTGTGCATTTGCATTTAAGTGAGACGTTCCAGGCCGCCTCCCGTATGATAATCGATCAACAGGAGGCCTGATGGCCCCTTAACTTCTTCCTTTATCTTTGGCACAGCTGGAGGTGTAAAAAAGCCCCCTCTCTGCCTGCACGTTGCTGCTGAGAATGAAAAGCAGACAACGTGCTGGAGCTGCCGAACGTGTCCCGGTGTGTGAAAATGACACTGGGACAAGTTCAACTCATTTCTGTGGGGTCCAACTTCTTGGCAGGGGGGACGGCGTCCACCCTGTGAAAAGAGTGGGTGGACGCCGTGTACCCACGTGTACCCCCGACTCGTGCCCTGATTACTAGTTATCAGAGGACTCTCTGTAGAAGGCGCCGAAGAACTTGGTGCTCATGCAGGACTTTGACTACCTTTACGTTGATCATCATCTGCATAATAACTATAGTGGTAAGCGCTTCTATGTAGTTTGGTTCGTGTAGTTTGGAACAGTATCCAGGACATGTAATGATAACGTGATGAGAACCATTGGGCAACAATTCTATCTATCCATTATGCGATGTCACTGTAGGCATACCGGAATCTTGGAAACTTTCCTTGTGATATCACTCTAATCACCACTACTTGTTAGTCCCTCTCTATCCTGCTATTAGCCCTCCTACTTTGTTTCTATGCTGTTGTGATCTCTAATGGAAAAGTAGAATGACAATGGACTGATATTGTAAATACAGTTTCATCTTAATACTTGATGTTTATTGATTAATAAGAAAAAGCTAAGGCGTCTCTTTTTACTGTGGGCACCAAAGCTAAATAGAGCGTTGCACTGCAATCAAATACACACTGTTGTACTGGATATTTATGACACTGTTGGGTTCATTGTTGGGTTTTTAAGGTGCAATTGGTGCCGTTTTTAATTTGTCCTCGTGGGCATTCATCTTGGACAGAGTGTTTTAATTATCTGAAAGAGACAATTAGTTATAGATTCGTTACCTGAGAATTACCCCCAGGCGTCAGACTGGATCCGGAGAACTTTTTTGTCAGCAGTACCCCTGCGCGTCGATAGGTGGCGTCGGTCAACTCCGCGTTTGTCGTTGGCGTCGTGGTCGCCGTAATGAGGTCGCTGTATCTACATAGACGCCGCCCTCGCGCACTGACGTCAGTTCTTTCTTTTTCCACTCCAGCCAGCATAGATCCGGAGAGAGTGGTACCTCCAGTCACTTTTTGACTGACTTTTTTTGCGACTTTTGTCAACATAATTTTTGAGTCTATCGACTCCTGGTGCACGCAGGGATGTCCAGTCATCCTCGGCCCAGCTTCAAGGGTTGCGACACCTGTCGCAAGCTGATATTGGTAACGGACTCGTACCGTGTGTGCCTGTGGTGCCTGGAGCGCGATCATGATCCCAAGTCGTGCTCCGACTGCCGGACCATGAATCCGAAGTCTTTACGGGAGCAGTCCCAAAAGATTCTCGAGGCCCGGCAGTCCGTTCCACACCGTTCGAGGTCCCGGTCTCGTGGGAGGTCGAGGAACTGGTCGTGGAGTCACCACCACTCGTCAGCGAAGTCTTCGCACTCCTCAGGTAAGTCGAAGCACAAGAAGAAGTCGAAGAAGCATTGTCACTCTTTGACTTCTCCCCGTCCGTCGGCCAACGCTACGAGGGATGCGGACGGTGCCTGTCCTGCGGCTCCACGTGCGGAGCCTGAAGGGTCGAATCCGAGTTTCCCTCCTTTTCTGGGACCCCGAGCGACCCCTGTCCAGCTTCGGAGTTTCTACGAAGCGATGCATGCCATCTTTGGGCAGCCTGACTCTGCCGGTGCGCTTTCGGGCACTGTGGACTAAGCTGAGGGCCCTGGGCCTTCAACACCGGCGGCTCCGGCCCCAGCATTGCAGGGTCCCCTTGGATCCAGGCCTGGTTCCGGATCGGCACCGGTCGACCTTATAACACCATCCCCGGCACCGATTCCACCGGCACCACGTCCGCACCTGACGCCAGTTGTGTCCCCAGCCGGCGTCGACCCCGGCTCCACCCTGACTTGGACACGTAGCCGGACCGACGTCGACCGGCGCTGGATCCGGCGCCGAGCGATACTTTTGTACCTCTGTTCTACCCTGGTTTTTCCTACAGGCCAGATTGGCAACCAGAGGAGGGTGAGGAGGACTGGGAGGGGTCTGTAGACCCTTTAGCTGACCAGCTGGATGAATCGGACTAGAAAGAGGAGTTGGGGGAAGCCAGTGGTCTGGATACCTCCCCAGACATTGGCATGCTGTCTCCTATTACCGTGGCTACGGAGGAGGGTGCTTCATACGCAGTGGTGTTGCATAGGGTGGCCGAGGCCCTCAACCCTGAGCTACCTACGGTGGCGGTCAGGACAAATCTCCTGACGGAGGTGCTTCAACCGGCAGCGGCCTCTTCGGAGCCCCTACTACCTTTCAATGAAGCCCTTACTGACATCCTTTTGGGGCTCCTGTGGATAGGATGATTGCCCGATGCCACCGTCCCCTCTTTCCTCTCCCAACACCCCACCCCTGAGAGCTTGGTGGTCCAAGCCTCTACGTCCAAAGGCGCATTCCCTAACGCACCACCTGAGAGAGAATCCAAAAAGCTGGACCATCTTGGGAAGAAGATGTTTTCGTCCTCCAGCTTGGGATTGCGGTCGGTAAACACTGCATGTCTGTTGGGTTGTTACACCCACTCTGTGTGGGATACGGTAGCGCAGGTACTGCCACAGTGCCCGGAGGAGGCCCGGGCCGTGCTCTCCTGTGCAGTCGCCGAGGGGGAGACGCAGCCAAGTTTACCATAAGATGTGGACTGGACACCACCAACTCGCTAGGCAGGACAATTTCAACGTTGGTAGCCCTTCGACGCTACGCCTGGCTGAGGTCAACTGGTTTTTCCGGGGATGTCCAGGCTACCTTGCTGGACATGCCTTTTGATGGCCGTCGCCTGTTCGGCGACAAAGCGGACAACGCGCTGGAGCGCTTCAAGGACTCCTGGGCTACGGCCAAGTCCTTGCACCTCTCTACCAACCGCCCTGTGCAGTCTGCTTTTCACCCCTTTCGTGGCTACGGAAGGGGTGCCCCGCCACGTTCCACCCAGAGCCACAGGCTCGCGCAAGCTGTCCAGCCCCTGCGCAGCCGGGGACGTGGGACCCACCGTCCTGAGTCTGAGGGCCAGCGAGTGGGCACGTCCACTTGCGCCCCCTCTGCAGCAGCCTTCAAACCCTCCTAGTCCAACCTTTCAGGGCCACCAGTCGCCAGTGGGCGGCAGGATTTGCCATCACCTCCTCCACTGGCGCACCATCACATCGGACAGGTGGGTTTTGCAGATAGTCCGAAGGGGCTACTCCCTCCCCTTCAAGATTACCCCTCCATCCATGCCACCTCAGCACCATTGCATGCCGGAGCATCATCTGGCCCTTCTCCAACAGGAAGTTACGGCTCTCTTGGCCAAGGGTGTCCTCAAGCGAGTTCCTGCCCCAGAAGTAGGTTGTGGTTGCTATTCTCACTACTTTCTGGTGCCCAAGAAGGACAAAGGCCTGCGTCCTATCTTGGACCTCAGGAACGTCAACCGCTTCCTCCGGAAGGAGAAGTTCAAAATCTTGACACTTGCTCAGGTCCTGTCTGCCCTCGACCCTGGAGACTGGATGGTAGCGTGGGACTTGCAGGACGCTTACTTTCACATCCCCGTCCTGCTGGCCCACCGGCGTTACCTGCGGTTCACGGTAGGCCACGAGCACTTTCAGTTTACTCTGCTCCCCTTTGGCCTTACCAGCGCCCCTCCGGTGTTCACAAACGTGATGGCGGTGGTCGCAGCTCATCTGCGCAGATCAGGGGTTCCAGTCTTCCCCTATCTCGACGAGTAGCTGTTGAAGGCGAGCTCGCCCCAGGCAGTCGTCTCCCACCTCCAGACTACGGCGAACCACCTGCACTCGCTGGGTTCACTATAAACGTGCCGAAGTCACACCTGATTCCCTCTCAGAAGCTCCTTTTCATCGGAGCGGTTCTGGACATGAGGCAGTTTTGGGCTTATCCTCCCGAGCAGCGAGTCCGGGATATTCGGTCTATGATTCCGATTTTTCAGCCTCTATCCCGGGTTTCGGTCAGAATGACCCTGAGGCTGGTGGGCCTCATGGCCTCCTGCATCCTGCTAGTAGATCATGCAAGGTGGCATATGCGGGCTCTGCAGTGGGACCTGAAGTTCCAGTGAGCACAGCATCAGGGGAATCTGTCCGATTGCATTCAGATCTTGGAGGGCACTGCACGACAATTGCAGTGGTGGATAACGAACCAGGATTGGGTCAACTGCAGATCCCTCTCCCTTCCCCAACCAGAGTTCACAGTGGAGACGGATGCATCACTTCTGGGGTGGTACGGCCACATGGGAGAGGCAGAGATCAGAGGTCTCTGGTCTCCGGCAGAGTCCGGGCTCCACATCTACCTTCTGGAGCTCCGGGCGATCCGTCTGGCACTAAATGCATTCCTTCCCTCTGTCCGGGGAAGAGTAGTGCAGGTGTTCACGGACAACACCACCGCCATGTGGTACTGCAACAAACAGGGCAGGGTGGGGTCGTGTACCCTATGTCAAGAGGCTCTCCGTCTCTGGACAGGGCATATCCCTGGTGGTTCAACACCTGGCAGGTTCTCTGAACGCCAGGGCAGACGAATTCAGCCGCAGGTGCATGATGGATCACGAATGGCGTCTTCACTCGGAGGTGGTGCAAGGTCTCTTTCAGCAGTGGGGAGAGCCTTGATTAGATCTATTCACCACCGAAGAGAACGTGCAATGTCAGCAATTCAGCGCGTTGGAATTTCCAAAGCAGCACTTGCTCGGCGACTCTTTTCGTCGCAAGTGGAGTTGTGGTCTTCTAAACGCCTTTCCGCCTATACCACTTCTGCCCAGAGTGCTGAAGAAGATCAAGCGCGACCGGGCCCAAGTCATTCTTGTGGCTCCGGATTGGGCAGAAGGGTCTGGTATCCCGAGCTGTTACACATGGCCATCGATCCTCCGATCATACTGCCTCTTCGGGAGGATCTTCTGTCGCAGCAGCAGGGGACGGTCCTCCACTCGAACCTGTCCAGTCTCCACCTCCTTGCGTGGAGATTGAGCAGCGACAGTTGACAGCCTTCGACCTCCCTCCCGAAGTCTGTGATGTTATCTTGGCAGCCAGGCGTCCCTCCACTAAGACGGTATACGCCTGCAGATGGAACAAATTTGTGGCATGGTGCACAGCAAAGGCTGTAGATCCCCTTTCCACCCCTCTTTCTGAGGTTCCCTTGTTCCTCCTTTCTTTTGCCCAGCAGGGCTCTGCTCTGGGCACTCTTAAGGGCTATCTCTAAGCCATTTCAGCCTTAGGCTTCCTGATCAGCCTTCTCTTTTCAAGTCCCCTGCTATAAATCGCTTTCTTAAGGGCATTACTCATCTGTTTCCTCCTGTTCCCTTTGTAATGCCTCAGTGGGTCTTGAACTTGGTTCTTACTTATCTTATGTGCGCTCCCTTTGAGCTGCTACATAACTGTCCTCTCAGACTTCTCACTTTAAAGACTGCATTTCTGGTCGCCATCACCTCTGCTCGCAGGGTGAGTGAGCTCCAGGCTCTTTCTTCAAAACCTCCTTTTCTTGCTGTTCATCCGGACAAAGTTGTCCTTCGAATTCGACCCTCTTTTCTTCCCAAGGTGGTTACTTCTTTCCACATTGGTCAAACCATCACTTTGCCCACCTTCTTTCCACCCCCGCATCCTTCTAAGGAGGAAGAGAGGCTCCACCGTCTGGATCCAAAACGTGCGCTTTCATTTTATTTGGCTTGCACAAAGCAATTCCAGGTGGATGACCAGCTCTTTGTTGGCTATGTGGGCGCCAAAAAAGGTCGGCCCGTGCACAAACGGACCATCTCTAGCTGGGTCGTTTTGTGCATCAAAGCTTGCTATTCTTTGGCAAAGAAGGAGCCTCCAGTGGGACTGCGTGCCCATTCCACCAGGGCGATGGCAGCTACCACTGCTTTGGGACGTGGAGTTCCCCTCAATGACATCTGTCAGGCAGCTACGTGGGCATCTCTGCACACGTTCACAAAACACTACTGCCTGGACAGCCAAGTCCGGAGAGACGGTTTCTTTGGCCGTTCTGTTCTCCAGGACTTTCTGATGTGAACTTGGTTCGCAGACGCACCTCCGGGGTTGGTATTGCTGGGGTATCTATTCTCAGGTAAGGAATCTATAACTAATTGTCTCTTTCAGATGAACAAGTTACTTACCTTCGGTAACGATATATCTGTAAGAGACATAGATTAGTTATAGATTCCTTACCGCCCCACCCATCCTCCCCGTTCTGCAAACTGACTTCTAGGGTTACGGACTCCCTTTCAGGGCCCTATTTTTGTGCACCAGTGGTCAGTGTCTTGCATGGCTCTGCGCTTCTGGCGTGGAATGTTGTGTAAAGAACCGACGTCAGCGCGCGAGGGTGGCATCTAAGTAGATACCGTGACGTCATTACGGTGACCACGACGAACGCGGAGTCGACCGACGCCACCTATCGACGCGCAGGGGTACTGCTGACAAAAAAGTTCTCCGGATCCAGTCTGACGCCTGGGGGTAATTCTCAGGTAAGGAATCTATAACTAATCTATGTCTCTTACAGATATATCGTTACCGAAGGTAAGTAACTTGTTCGATAATACGCATGTTGTTTGTCCTTGTTATGTAACGTTGTCTTAGTCAGGGAAACAGCATTTACAACGCTGTGTCCACAACGCAATGCCATTACAACGCGGTTGTTACAACGACCGCGTTGTTAGTACGCAATACCATTACATCGTAAGTCATTACAACGACTTGCAGTAGGGGGTGCACTAGTATTGGATTTAAAATCCAACACCTTCCCTGCTGTTGCGCAAACTGGAGTAGGAATAGTAAATAATACTATTCCTAAGTCCAGTGCGCCCACTACTGCAAGTCGTTGTAATGACTTGTGATGTAACGGTATTGCGTACTAACAATGCGGTCGTTGTAACGACCGCGTTGTAATGGCATGCGATCAAATCGCATGCGTTGTAAGGAGCTATATTCCTTAGTCATTGTATATATATTTGTTTTTATATGTACTTACAGCCCTGAAGAAGCCCTTGTCTGGGGCGAAACGCGTTGGTTGCATCTGTATGTATTGAAACCTTCAAGTTTGAAAAGAAAGAAGAAGAATAACTGAATAATTAAAAAATAGAACATTCAAGCAAAACTGAAAGCTATTGATTAGCTTGTCAAACTTATTTGAAACATTGTTTCTTACTGAACGGATTTGACTTTTTGAGATTGTCTTTAATTTATGACCATGTGGCAGCTGGTCATTTGAGGTGGGCAACATTAATGGTGAAGAATTCAATTTGTTTGTGACAATATTGGGTGGTGCAGTGATCATTCACCTAGCTGCCATTATTTTCCCACCATCAGCAAGATGCTTAGCAGCATGGCCAAAAGAAAAGAACGGAAGGCGCTATGATGTAGCTGCATAATTTTGTAGGTGCGCAGATGCTTGATAATGCGCACTGTGTCAACAAATAATAAACAATGAAACTGAAGTAGCGCGAATGCACTTTTTTTCAAAGGTGATCAGCTGGTAGCAATGTGCTGCTTGGCCCTAATAAAATACATAGGAAAAAAATACCACAGAGGTGGGTGTGGGGCAATGGATGAGAATGTGGGGGAGGACAACAGGGAGTGGGTAGGGGAGGGGAAAACCAGCAAACAAGGGAGAGAGCAGCACAGGGAGCGAAGGAGAAGCACACAAGTGAGATAACAACACAGAGCACAGGGTCAAGTATATAGTTGGGGAAGCACAGAGGGGAGAGAGCTGGTAAACACATTCACTCTCTTAAAGTGCCTAGTCAAAAAGAAAAAAGTAGGTCCCTACAAGTGAACAGTGGGAGGATTTAAGTCAGCCAGTCAAAACGGCATTAAAGAAAGTAGGCTCCAGGGGAGGGACAAACACAAGAAAAGGAAAGCATTGACTAAGAAGTAAAACAATGAGAGTGGTAATAAAGCCAACCTATGGTAGCCCACTGAAACTAAGCTTATTGTAGGTTTTTGGACTTTCGCACCCACAAAGCTTGCACTGTCTGGTAGGTGAGACCTAAAAGCTTAATCATGAAAGAAGACCCAGGCACCAGTCAAAATGGGAATCCTCTGGCATGGGCTAGCTCCTAGGCATTTCAAGGGAAGGGACTGGAACTTTTCTCAAAATATCTTCAAGAAGCCTCTAAGAGTATGTCTCCTATCACTGCCACCGAGTGCTTTAAGTGGGATGAAACTGGAGAGGATTCTATAAAGGGGTGTGGCCTAAGAAACCTCAAGAGGTGTGGCCAATGCTGAAGGGGGGGAGGCAGGGGAGGGAGAGACACCAGTGCAAGGAGAGATCTCCAACTGATACTGTTTGTGGTTTGGAGCATCACACTGAGTACACCCTCTCCCGCAGATCTAGCGCACCCCTAGCTGGTGCCTCAAGATGTTCCTTAGTCCAGTGGGGGCTGCTGGTTTTAGGATACGAGTCAAATTTGAGGTCGTCCCCTCCAGAACGAGGATTCCCTGCCGAAAGGCCCCGCCTGTCACCCCGAAGCAGGCAGGGGTCTATACTTACTTTCCTGCAAAAGTAGTCTGCAAAGCTCTCTCGGGCAGTCTTAGCATGTCTCCTGTCATGGCATGTGAGGCCCTTCCAGAGGCCGTCAGGGCCCAAAGCTCAAAAACAATTGGCGGGGCTCGTCCTCATCCGCAGCTCTAGCAGGTCTGCCCAGCAGTATGCCTTAGCCCTCATGGGGCCTTTTTGGTATGGATGTGGCCCCCGAGGGTCAGGGGGGAGAAGAATGCAGACTCCACCAGGGTCCCAAGCTGTGGTGTAGATGGGCCACGCACTTCACCTTTGTTCGACGGGCCCCCAAGCAGGAGAAAGACACGGAGAATTCAATCACTTGGGGGAGTGGGAGTCCTGCTGGTCCTAACCTCGTCTTCTCATCCCATTCCAGGCAGGCCCACAGTTCACAGTGTAGTGGTAGGTGCACTACCCAGACAAGAACGTCCTCTCTCGGGCATGCCCCACCCTTAAGCTCCACTCACCTCCTCTCAACTCCTCCGGGGGCATGCAGGCATCACACAGTCCCCTCTGCATGGACCCCAGTAGAAGTATTGGAGGCCGTGTGATCTCGTTGGCCAAACAAGTGAACACTGTCACCTCCTCCTGCTTCTTCATTCAACGTATGGTCCACAAAATATTCCATTGGCACCACACTCTCATCACCAGCAGACTAGACTACGGCAACGCAATCTACGGCAGCATCACAAATCAACTCTTGCAAAGACTCCAGACCACCCAGAACTCCGCCGCCAAACACATCCTGAACATCCCCCCCAATGCTCACATCACACCACACCTCAGACAGCTACCCTGGCTACCAATCCAGAAACTATGCCAATTCAAACTACTCACCCAAGCATACAAAGCCCTCCACAAACATCGGACCTGTCTACCTCAACTTCCACCAACCCACCAGGAAACTGTGCTCAGTCTCTCTCCACCTTGGGCAAAAACCTGGATCTGCAGAAGCAAGGCAGGAGAACGCTCCTTTTTTTTACATCACCACCAAATCCTGGAATGACCTCCCACACTACATCAGGACCTCCCCATCCCTTCTCAAATTCCCCAAGAAACTGAAGACTTGGCTTTTCGACTAGGAGCCCGATTAGCCTACTGATCTACTCCAGCAACGTGCTATACAAATCCTCTTAATATAACATAACATAATATGTTGGCCGGGCCGAAGCTCCTACAATTTGCGGCCGCCATCTTCGACGGTCACCCACGCCCCTCCCCCACATAAATGCCAAACATTTCCCCTTACTGGCTTATTGCGTAGTTTTGTGGCAAATCTAAACACCATCTCAATTAATCTAATAAACTGTAGGTGTCTAGCATTCCTTTAATGGCCCCAGAATAAAACGGGATACCCAAGTATGAGAGTGTGGCCACTCTCTTTATATGTTTCCCATTTATTGTATGGGTGGATGTCTTGAGTTTCCGGTGCCCACAAATTATAGTAAAGGTTTTTTTTAAGTTAATTCTTTTATCACTCTCTTCCATACAGGCAGTAAACAGATCAATCAAATGCTGTAAACCATTTGCAGTCCTGGATAGGAGCAGTGCATCATCTGCATAAAATAAAATTGGAATCTGCTGCATTCCAATTTCGGGTGACTCAGAGCTTCTAGCCTGTAATGTCTTAACAATGCCATTAACATACGAGAAGAGGAAAGAGGCCAACACACATCCCTGCCTTACCCCTCTCCTCACCTTTAAAAGCTTCGTGCATTTCCCTTTTTGGTCCCTAGTGGACTCTGGCTGCAGCCCTTTCATATATCCTTGCCAAGATTGAGATTATCTCTATTGGGGCACCGAGAATGTTCACAGTTTCCCATAGTTTGGCTTGATTAACAAGGTCAAAAGCGCTGCTGGGATCCATGAAGCAAAAATGTCAATGGCCCAGCTTCGCTTTGCTGTACTTACCACTGAGCAGGTTCAAATTAAATACCTGTTCCACCGTACCCATGCCCCCTCCTGAACCCGTACTGTGTGTCGGTAAGGATAGAACTAGCTTATGCCCACATTTCCAGCACATCCAAAAGGACCCTTCCCAGTAACGTCAAAGATGGGTCCAGGAGAGATATGGGTTAGTAGCATTGAGGATCACTCTTACTGCTCTTTTTAAAAATCGGCACAATGATTGATTCTGTCCATGTGTTGGGAAATTCCACTTTGACGCAGCATTTAACACTTCAGTCAATACTGACAAACATAACTCTATTAAATACATGTAAGCATCCACTGGCACCCCATCTTGTCCCGGAGCCTTCCCCTTCTCAAACTCTTTTAGGGCTTTCATTACTTCCTGCAAAGTGAATGTTAGTGAGTCAGAGTTTGGCTGTATATAAGCCTTAACCTCATTCTCATTAATAAACATTTTATCACAAGAATTGAATATTAATCCAATGTGTAATCCAATTGTCTGGAGAGATCACTGAATTAAATTGGGGGTATGTTTTATATTTGAAGAAAGATAGGTTTGTTGTTTTCCAAAACAAGGCATTATCATTGAGTTGCTTGCCTGCACCACCATAGTCCAGGCCTCTCTTCACCAGTGTGGGTTACTGCTGACAATGTAGTAAGACTCTTTATTTAACACTTGGTTCCTTATGCAATGTATCTTTCAAATTCATTAAAGCTAACTTGCAATCTTGGTTAAACCATCCTTTGGTCCTAACTTTATTCCCACTACCTTGTTTAGTGACAATTGTGTTAAAGGATGCACAAATAGCCTCAAAGGCAATCACACGGATATGCTTGATCCTCCAAACAAATGTCTAGATTTTCACTATTCTCTTCAACTACTACAGTAGTGAGAGTGGTAAGATTCACTCCTGCCCATTTTATTCTAACCCCATTAGGCTGGACCACTTCTGTCTTCATTACCTGTTTTGGCAGAAGATTTGATTGCAGGTTTAACACCAGAGGGTTATGATCACTAAGAAATGAGGCCTAAAATATAAGTCATCAATACCTGTCCAAATGTTTGATCATACCAAAATTAAATCTATGGTGGTGGTTGCACCTCTGTGAATGATGGCACAGGCATTGCGAATTCCTTGTGGATGTCATAGACAATTCTCAGGTCATAAGGTCATATTTGGCTACAATGGTGTTCAAGAATTTGCAAAACGTGCATTTGGTTTGACCCCGCCCCTCCCCCACCCCTCCCCCGTATATCTATATCTTCATATACTTCCTTAGAGGAAAAAGTTCAAGTTGTAATATTAAATTCACCAGCCCACAAAAGACACATACCCCTGGCCCTCCTGTTTAGAAAGCAATCTAAGTTCATTTCCATGTTAATAACCACCTCTGTACGTTTAGAATCAAACCCACTGTTATAAAAATTGATTATTTCTAAATCAGGGTTGATTTCCACTGTCAATAATGCAATTTCATAAAAGGAGAATTTATAAGCATCCTTTTGATTTTGACAGGGCGGTCATCACCCATATTAGTTTTGCAATCGTGTGTTGCTATATTTAGTGTGCCAGATAACTTGTCACTATCCTCCACAAATCAATCTATTGCATTTGTTGGCTGTAATGCTGCGTATCTGTTAAGATTGGTATATTGAAAAGATGTTCAGATGTTTTATGTGCATAATGGGTAGGGCAATTGAAACCCAATTTTTTATGTCTGAACCGTTCAAATGAATTGTTCTGTCTGCTCCCCCAGTTATACTCAGACTTGTCGAAATAGCTCAGTGATAGCAGTACTACTTTCCCAGCACAGTTTTCTTCCATTCCCTCAATTGAGTAAAGTTTCTTTAGGAGGAATCTGACAAAGTGGGGGTCTTGAATGTTGTTGGGAGGTAGTGATGCTGACAGTGGTTGAAAGCGAGGTGATATCCTGGATGATCGAGAAGATCTCTTGCAGCTGTTGGAGCTTCCTTCGATGCAGTCTTCTAGTGCTTTTTTCTTGGTGTCTCTTATTTGCTGGTGATAGCGTCTGAGTGCAGCCTTGTAGGTAGTTCTTTTGGTAGTGTCGTGGCTGGCTCTCCATTTCCTTTCTAGCTGTTTACAGTGTTGTTTATTGTGTACCAGCTGGCCTGCTTGTTTGATCTACTATGCATGACTAAAATTGCCCACTATGAAGACCAACTGGCTAAAGATGAACACCAACAAGACCAAAATTGTGATCTTTGGGAAGACCACTTCAATGAGGGAGTCCACCTGGTGACCAACAGAGCTAAGAACGACACCCACCCCCACCCAGGGCAAGAACCTTAGGTTTGTCATCAACAGAAAACTCGACATGACCGCCCAAGTCAGCGCCGTCAATGCCTCATGCTGCCATGCCCTGAAGATGATGAAGAAGATTTTCAAATGGCTCCCAATCATTACACTTATTGGACCTATCTCTACCCTTAGGGTTGCCCCAGACCTTTTTGCCTTCACCCCTCCTGTTTTGCTGAATTCATTTTTGTTGGCTTTAGGACTCTGGGCACCAGTGCTAAAGTGGTTGTGCTCTCTCCCTCTAACATGGTAAAGTTGGACTATGCCCGATTTGGATCTTTAAATTACTTGTAGGTCCCAAGTAAATGGCACTACTTGTACCCAGGGCCTGTATATTAAATGAAACTAGCGGGCCTTCAGGACTCAAATGTACCCTTTTAAAAAGTGTCTCAAGCCTGCCACTGCAGCCTATAGAGCAGTTCTAAACTGCCATTTTGACCTGGCAAAATAAACCTTTTGCCAGGCCAAAACCTTCCATTTTAATTCTTATACGTCACCCCTAAGGAAGGCCCTAAAAGCTCATAGGGCAGGGTGCATTGTTTTTAGAAAATAGGACAAGTTTACTTAATTTTCACATGTCCTGACAGTAAAAAAATTCAGAAGTCGTTTTTCACTGTTGTACAGCCTATATCTCCCATAGACTAACACTGGGATTACATTCAATAAGAAATAGCTTCAGATTGAGACCAGATAGAGATATGCTTTTTACACTCAAAGGAATTGTAATTTAAAATCATCTTTTTTGGTAAAGTCGGATTTTCGATTATGACTTTGAAAATGCCACTTTTAGAAAGTTGTCATTTTTCCTGTCTATACGTTTCTGAGGCCTTCTCAGCTGCCTGGGTCTGTTAATGGCTCCCTCATTAAGAATGTGCATTGGGCCCAGAGTTTGAACAATAGGATCTGGATGTAGCTGGGAGAGGCTCTTCCTGACAGGATGGCTGGGGCGGAGTAGCACCCTGCCCCACTTATGCTGCAAAAGGCTTTGCCTCCAGCACACACACACACACACACACACACACACACAAGGAACTTGACACCAGACCTGCCCTGCCTTTTGTCACCCCAGACAGTTTGGAGCCCTGACCAGGGAAAGGGGAAGAACTTTCTAGAACCAGTGTTTGGGGTAGCATAAGGAGCCCCCACCACCCAAAGGCTGGCATCAGGTATAACAAGAAGACCCTTAGCTCCCTTCCTAGACCTGTGGAAGATTAATAAGAAAGGCTGCCCTGCTGCCAGAAGGACTGCCCGCTGCCTTGCTGTCTGAGGAAGGAGGACTGGACCTGTTCTCTTGAACTCAGGACCACCAGAGTGATCCCAAGGGCTAGTTGACTAGCCTCCTGTGCGAGCTGCAGGAACACAACAAGATTCCAGAGGCCTTCTTGCACCTGACCAACTAGATCTGCCTTGAACCCTGCTGCTGGCCTCTACTGGAGTGAGGATTAACCCCCCCAAGTAGAACCCCCAGGTCCTGGGCCCTGGGCCCTGGGAAATGGTATTGGTGGTACTACCCCTACCTAAAACTAAAAACTGTGACTTACAAACTTTTTCACCAAAATCTACCTCGAGAAACAACAGAAGAGCCCGAGGTGCATCGCCGGTTGGCCTGACATATCAGTAGTTCTTGCTATGTTCTTCTCTGCAGCAGTAAATCCTTTTCAGCTGGACTTCTCGCAGATGGTATGTATCCAGTCTTGTGGAGGCCTCTTCAGCTACAGGCTGAAGCCTCATCCTGCTGCAAGAATCTGAGCGCCAAAAAATATTCTAAGTTTGAAGGTAGAAATCTTCACCTCAACTCTGTCCAGCGTCTCCTTGATGATGACGACCTCCTCTTGGCTACTGCCTGCTGCCTTGCCCCGCTGAAGACTCTACCTTTTCAAGAAATCTTCAAGAAATTTTCTAAGCTGGAAGATAACTTTTACAGATCTGCCACCCTGAAACTAAATCTCACCCTGTGAGGGCAAGGGACTAGGAGTGGGCTGAGGGTGGGCAGGCAGTGGGGCCTTGAGCCCTTAGTCTCCACAGTCATGAAAGTGCCTCAGAGGAGGTGTGGCCATTTTGAAGGGTGGAGGTGTGGCCATTTTGAAGGGTGGGGCTTTGTGCAGGTCACTGCCTGTGACCTACTCTAACCCAACCCTCCCAAAAAACACCCACACAATCGATCCTTCATTGGCTGCGACTGATGTCCTGGAGAGATTATAAATCTCCAGTGGACATCAGCTGTGCTCAGCCTTCCGTACAATGTGAGTTGGAAACACTCTTTGCAGGAGTTTCAAACTCACATTGTCTGCCACTGTGTGATATCAGCTCTTCACCGGGTGACCGGGTGAAAGGAGCCGACACAGTGTGACACACAGTGACACCATGTGAGTTAGCAGATCTGCTTTTAGACCAAAGCAAACCTGGTATCTCTATGTGACAGGCTCCATCGCAGTAGGCCTAAACCTGTGACTTTGTCCCGGTCTCACATAACCAGATACCCGTGGTTGGTGCTTTTTTCTTTTTGGCACTATTTTTCACTAAAAACTTTAAAAAATCATCACTCTGGTTGTACTGATTGGATTTAGTTTGTTTTGGTGTCATTTTGTTTATTAAAGTTTACTCAATTGTTCGAAATCAGTGTGGGATTTTTCTTGTGTTATGTTTTCACTTTGATACTGTTTCTGTGCTACATAAATACTTTACACATTTCCTCTTAACCCCTTCGCTGCTTCTGTCGGCCAACGGCCGTCGCGAGCACTACCTCCGTAGTGCTGCGCACGTCCGTTGGCCGACGCGGCCCCGCCCGCTCAATGGAACGCACCGCAGCGGAATTGCCGCCGCGGTAAACGGGTTAATTAAGCCTGACTGTTTTTGTGCCAAGTTACAAGAGGGTTAATCACAGATTAATTTAGTAACTTTTGTGGTTCACCCTGACAAGTAATTGTGGTTGGTGCCTGAGTGGGGCTTTTACCACCCTCAAGCAATGGCCCAATTTCTTACAACCCGCAAAGCTGTCATGCACGCCCTTGTCACAAGCAAGCTGGACTACAGGAACACCCTCTATGCCGAGATCAACAAAAAACTCATCTGAAGGAAGCAGACCGCTCCGAACTCAGTGGCCAGAATCACTCTCAACCTCCCACGCTGCACTTACATCACACTAGATGTAAAGGAGCTCCACTGTCTCCCCATACAAAAATTAGCACAATTCAAAATCCTCACTCGCACTTGCAAGGCACTACATAACACAGGCAGAGCATATCTCAATAATCGTTTCTACTTTCAGAAATATCAACCCCTTCTTGTTCACATCTCACACATCCGGAAAACCAGATTGATGTTCGAGCCTTATCCTACATTACTCCTAAAGAGTGGAACGACTTTCCACTTGATGGGGTTGAGGTTCCACCTATAATTTACTCTGGAACGCTCTCTGGTGGATGGACCGTTGGTTCCTGCTTGGCAGTGTAGAGGGAAGAGATATACCATAACCACTACTTAAAACACAAATTGCGGGCCCAATAATTCATGACTCCTAAGGATCACAGGGCCAGATGTATCAATCAAAATTGCGATCGCAAAATCGTAGTGTGCAATGTATGGAAGAAAAAACTCACTTGCAAAATAAGGAATCGCAAAATTTGCGATTCCCTATTTTGTGCACGCATTTAGAGAATCGCTGTTTGCGATTCCCTAAATGCTATTCTGGTAGCCTTCACAAATTGCGATATTGCTTTAAAGTATCGCAAATTACCACCAACTTCAAGTTGGTGGTAATTTACGATTTCTTGGAAAAATGCACTTTTTTTGCATTTTTCAAAGTGCCATGAGGCCCACATACATGCCCTTAGGCATGTATGTGCGCCACATGTGCACACATACATATTTCAGGGGTGCAACAGGGTGTCCTTTTGACACCCTTGCACCCTTGAAATTGCATTTGCAATTTGCGAGTACCTAATGGGTACTCGCAAATTGCGAATGTCTTCCCATTCATTCTATGGGCCTCTAGGCCCATAGGAATGAATGGGAAGGTATTCCTTGGTTGCGAATCGCAATTTGCGACTCGCAATTAAGGAATATTAAGGAATCGCAATTATTATTGTGATTCCTACATACATTCCATTTTGCGAGTCCTTAATAGCGGTTCGCTAAAAATTGCTATTAAGGACTCGCAAACCTGCTTTTTCATACATCTGGCCCGTAGACTCCATTCTTTAAGTTAGTCGGTTTATTTCAAAGCCAAAAATAGTTGGACATACAGACACCTCAAGACGAGGTTGTAGAAATACATCAGAACTAATACAAAGCCAAACCTACGGGCAAAGTTGACTCAATGAAGCAGAAACAGAATGACAACTTCCAGAAACAGAATGCAGGCAATAAGTGCTCCCACGTCTATGTCGAACTTCATCACAGGTTCATAAGTGAAAAGCATTAATCTATCCCTACTCTATCGCTAAGGTGACTTCCCTACTTAACATTTCCCCAGGCAGATTAGGGAAAAAGGCAAAGGTGTCAGTGCATGAAGACTTCCTAAGAAGTACACTCACGTTGTATGGGTCAAGTAGCATAAGCTACGGAGCTCGTTCTAGGATACTCCTCTTCGTCTAGTGTCTTCCGCTCTTCTCCTCACTCAACCCCCGGGACACTGCCCCTAATTCAAACTTCAAGATCACAAAACGCGCCCATTCGGGTCTCCTCATCGACCCATCCCAGTGGGCACCTTCTCATAGGTGAATTTCCACTCCACCTCTGCTCTCCCAGCTCCTAGCACGATGACCTTGCTTCCCAGGCCTGTTCCAGCGAAAAAGAACACCGTCTCCCGATATCAGCTTCTCATATGCTCATTGTATCCACTGCTCTCCGAGCCCAACTCCTAAAACAAAAGCGTTATTCTAACTAACAATGATGAATTCACTACCTGCAATGGAAAATAGTGAGAAAGAACAAACTCAACATGCACATAAAATTCAAACCTACACGTTAAATCCCTCTAGAGAGCTACCAGGGTAAATACATTTACAGGCCTACAGAAATCGGCCAACATAAGAAAATGGCATACAAGCCTCATGAAATTACACATAAATGGATGCTTGCTAAGCACTTCTAATACACCACTTTACATGAGCACATCAAATACGTGAATAACTGTAAGTAGGCGTACACGATTCTTTGCACATTAGGCTTTCAGCTGAACACAACCGTTTAATAATGCAACACCTTTCACATTGATGTAAATACAATTGTAACACGACACTTTTCCATGTTATTACGGTACAATTCTAACACCATTATTTTAATAATACAAAGGAATAAATGCAGGTGCAACCTACTCATGATTATAATGCACCCCTACAAATTAAAGAGCACATCTACAATCTATCAGTTCCCTCCTCTGATGACAAGTGTCATCACCATCAAACACCATCCCTGGAGAAAGAACCGACCTAAAAAGAAGTTGTAGCCATTCTACCCTGTCGGAACTTATAGTGACTGTCCTACAGTCTCTCCATTCTCCTTTCCCGCTTCCTAAGAGATCTCTCAACCTGTCTTGCCTTGTGCCACTTATAGGCTTTTATCATTCCAAGCAAAAGAATCACACAGACCACCACTATGATGATAGGCTTCAGAATGTAACCAAGAATACCTTTACCAAGGTTTGCAAACCAACTTCCAACCTTTCCAAATCCTTTCACAACTTTCGTCCAAACTCCTTCTTCTGCCATCTCATGTACCTCAAAATGAACCGCAGTAATGTTACTTATGTACTTCTTCAAGTCCTTGCTGTTGTTAGGAATGAAGGTACAGCACTCCTGAACCTTCAATATTTTACAGACTCCGCCCTCCTTTGCCAATAACACATCTAACGCAAGGCGGTTCTGCATCATCATCGCTCTTATCGACACCATCTCTCCATCCACAAGTAACAAAGACTGAGCTGTATTCGCTGATAATTTATCCAGGATTGTTGCCAATCTTCTAATCTTCACATCATTCAGAATCACTCCCAACCTTGGTATCATTGCTCCAAAGACATCTCCAACAATCTCTCCTGCACTAGCACCTCTCTTCTTTCTATGATGGTTTCCATCTTCTAAATGTTCCAAATCGTCAACGTGATATATCTTGCGGAATACTACAGCTAAATAACATGTACCATACCAATTCAATGGCAATCGCACATATGCATTCTTCCCTCACACGAAATACACATTCGGTACCATTTGTACAGCTTCTTGCAAGAACTTCTTTGCAGATGCTTCAATCGTGAATATGTGATCAAACACACTCTGTCCTACATAGATCTTGTCGTAGTAAGTCTGGAACTGTTGAATGCATATGCTCAAAACCTAAAGCTATCGGACCGTAACTTCCCTTTGCCTTGTGAGCCAACTCCTCCTTGGTCCAATCAAATCTTCCTTCTTTACTGGCGAGTTTAACCATTAGTTGTCTATGTCTATCTTCTGCCTGATCTACACATTTCTTCTCTACATCAGTTAATAAACATGTCAGGTTATGGCGGTGTGCATAAGCTTTATCTAAGGTTACTGTAGGTATGAAATACTTCCCCAATCTGTCGTCTTGCTTGTAGTAATCATACTTGTTAAGGTGCTTAAAAGCTGGAACTTCTGATAGCACCGCTTCAAAGTTGGCGAAGTAGTATTCATAATGACCCTTTCCGTAAAACATACTAAGCAATAAACTACATGTGATACCATATGTCAGTGGTAGGTGATGATATTGAATTCCCTCCTCAACTGATGCTGGCAACTGCATACACACATAATAATCTCTCACATTCATCGTGTTTACATACTCATACAACAACTTTGCATAGGCATTCATCGTATAATCACCTTTTGACAAATCTACATGCAACATGCGACTAGTTTTCTCTAGTATAGCCTTCTCAGCTCCTAATGTACCCTCTTTTGTAGTAGAAGTGGCTGGTATAGATGTTCCCTTCATCCCCACCCCGTCAACTTCTACATCATGTGGAAACTTTACAGACACTATAATCACTATAGCTATCACCACTATTATTCCTACTATGAGTGTACCTATCACACACTTTGATTTACGGTTCGGATTTCCAGACTCCATCTTTAACTGGATTTGGGTTTAGCACAACAAGAGGATTAATGCAAAAGTCTCCATCCTTTCCTCCAATTGCGGCTCAACAAAGTTCATACACAATTCCTTTGGAGTTCCGGAAACCAAACTCAAAGTCTATTGCACAATTATCTGCACAGTTCAAAAGACTTCCCTAGCCCTCTTTCTTCTTCTACGGAAAATTCCTAAATTTATTCTTCTTCCACTCGGACCTAGGTTATCTTCTTCAGGCAGCAATTTGTTTATTTACAGTTCACAGTTCAATTAACAGTCTCTCACGAGCTCAGAACCAATTTCAGCAATAAAACGATGCAAGATCTCAGGACGGACTGCAGCAACCTCCTGAGCTGCAGCTTGATGTCCGAATGTTGGAAAAAACAAAAAGGGGAGTGAAGAGGTATGATCAGTCATGGACTCAACCTCCTCTGCAAACTATGGAAAAACAGAAAGAGTCCACTCTGAGTTGCAAAATATAGTGCTAACCTTCCAAAAAATTACTAAACCCAAGCGAACCGTTTGGTTACTAGCATGGGAGAAACAATAAGTTTTCTAAAATAACCCTCACCCACCAAAAGGTCCCTTGGTGGCATGCTTCATCATCGGATTCTTCCCGCCCCGCTGCTGGACGGGGCGTGCTACGACCGACGGATACGTGGGAGCACTTTTAAGTGAAGTGAAGTTTATGTGTTTGGTGTAAGAGTGGAAGGGTCAGAAGTGAGTGAATTAAAAAATACCTGGCTTTGTGGAGAAACTAAACTTTAATGCTCCCTTTAGCTGGTATTAATAAAAATGGGGAATAAGGAGGAAAAAGTGCTTTAATGAGCAGTTTCCTCACTGGTCGACATGTTTCGAAGCCTACCCCTAAGCTTCTCTTCAGGACCCAGTATATTGATCCCTGTTACCACTCTGACTATTGCCTAGTGCCGTTAGCCTATTGGGTGTTCTAAAGAAATATACAATCACTGTGCAATACATTAATTCTATACCTACTTGGTAATTTTTCATAACAGAATGAATGCGCATTTCTTAATTAACAATCTGGAAGGATAGAGAAAAAGTAATTAGTAGTCCTGATGTACTTTGATATTTTCATGGCAATCCTTCACCGCATTCATGTAAGGATAAAAAATAGAAATATATTTTTTTGTGATATATTTTTTTTGTGATATATTTTTCACTTCATGCACGATGTCGCATCCAAAATAATATATGTGATTCGTGCTGCCCTCTATTTTTAAGCCGACATACAAGACAAAACAATACATGTAACACTTAAACAATCACACTCTCTTATAGTTTAGCAGAGATCAGTGCCTTCTCGTAGTGCCCAAGAGTTGAGTGCCCGTAATTGTCTGCGTGGGAGAGAAAAATGGTATATCTACTCCTCAGTAAGTGAGAAACACTGACACAAAACACATACTTTTTAGGTTGCCTAATTGGACCCCATGAGCTTCAACGCGGGAGGGGAGGAGTGTTTATAGTCACACACTGTTGATTAAATGAAAAAATTCCATTTAAAAGCAAAATTCATTTTAAAATGCTGCTGGTATGGTCGTTAATCCCACTTGGTATGGTGTCCCAGGTTATCGGCTGTGCTGTACTTACTTCGTCAAAGAATCTCGCTCACCCAAGGAAATACTGCCTGCCCGTGGCTCCGTCGAACACTGAATGCTTCCAGAGTGCCAGTATTTATATCCGGTGTGAACTGCCTTCAGTGACTCGGCACACTGAACAGCTGTAGAGATGCCTTCGGTTTAAAGAAAAGACTAGAACGTTAAATACCCAAAATGCCGCCCCTAGCTTGGCACACTTCCTGGTTGGAATTATGCTTGACCGTGTGTTCGAGGCTGCTATTGGATCAGTGTTGTTCTCAAATAATCAAAAGAAACGGTCTCATGGTGTCTTTGTTTTTAGGAAAGAGTTATTCTCATGTTAATCAACTGTTAATTCCTCGTAAAGGAAATGGTAAAAGAAAAGAAAAAAGGGGGTGTGGCTTTTACCGCCATCAGCCACCTAATCCCTTAATGTGTAGTGCACTTATTCTCTCACCTTTAACCCAGGTCTGGCGTAATGTATGAGGGTTAATGAGTGCACATGTGATATTGGATAATTTATGGATCACTATTATGCCCATGCTCCTCGATACATATGTAAATGATCATAGAGTGTCTTGGTTATCCGTGCATTAGTGGGATATAAATGCACTGTGTGGTAAATGGTATCACGTTCACTGTTATACCCATCTAAGTAACAGCTTTGCTACTGTAAGACTGTCACACCTTCTGGTCGGATACGCTTCCACCCAACGTGAGAAAACACACACTACCACCAGAATATACCTCAAACCATTTCAGCTAGGCATCTCAATAAAGTCAAGTTGGATTCTGTTGAAGAGGCCTCCAGATCTTTCAATGTGACTCAGTGCAGCCACGGTCTTTTTCCCAGCATTCATCTGCTGACAAGTCACACATCTATGGCACACTGCTTCAGCAAACGCATGGAACCGTGGGTTAAACTTTCTGTCTGAACACTCGCACCATTGCATCCCTTCCAACATGAACGGCTCCATCAATCTGCCTAGCCATGGGACTCAACAAATCATCTGGTAGCACTGCTCGGCTGAAAACCCAAATGCCATCCTCCCTCTTCTCACAACCTGCTTTGATCCAACTAGCTTCCTCCTGCTCTGACACTTCTTCCTGCAGGCGCTTGATCTCATCCCAAGTGTCTTCTATGGCTAACATCATGCTGAGCTCGGTTCTTTCTGTGCTCTCTCCCATATAATCCCCTGTGAAAATGCATCTCTGTTCAGCACAGAACCGGGCAACTTCATCGGCATACCTGTTGCCAAGGGTCACAAAATCATCTCCCCTCCCATGGGCAGCGCATTTGACCACCGCAATTTCCTTGGGGCGCTGCAAGGCATCTAACAACCTTCGAACATGTTCTCCATTTCTGATCGGTTACCCTGATGACGTTAGGAATCCTCTCTGTGACCATGGCTGGAACTACACAGAACCCATACTGGTTGTTGGTATAGATGGTGATTCGGATCTGATCTGCGTCCAGACAGGCGCGCGTCAAGGCAATGATTTCAGCCACCTGTGCGGAGTGTACTCCCTCTAAACAAGCGGCTTCCACCACTCCTGTGATGGTACAAACAGCAAACGCTACTCTCAAACAATCTGCATTGTCTCTTACGCATGAACCATCAACAAGGAATATCTCGTCAGACTGGGGCAGAGGTTCATCAACAATGTCAGGTCTCGGTTTGGTGCAAAGTTCAGTCACATCAAGACAGTCATGGTCTTCACAATCTTCAATCTCATCAAAGTTTGGCACTGGCATCAACGTGGCAGGATTCAACACGGAGCATCTTTTCAGAGTCACATTCTCCGAGGCAAGTATGACCTGCATGTAGCGTGTGAGTCCTTTGTAAATGAGATGCTGCGCCTTGGTTCTGGTCATTAACAACTCAATAGAGTGTGGCACATAAACAGTCAAAGGGTGACCCATAACAATACTTTCACACCTTTCAATGCTGACACCTGTTGCAGCAACGGACGTGAGACATCCGGGTAACGCTGAAGCTACCGCGTCTAAGGTAGCCGAAAAGTATGCAACTGGTCTATGGCAAGTCCATGTGTTTGTGTGAGTACTGAGAGTGCACAACCTTCTCTTTCGAAACAGAACAGTGAAAAAGCCTTGTTATAGTCAGGCATTCCCAGAGCCGGAGTGCGACACAGGCTGTCTCTCAGCTCCAAGAGGGCATGCAAACAATCATTATCACATGGTACCGGATCACTCATATCCTTGTGCGTCAACCTCTGTAAAGGCTTTGCTTTCAATGAGAAGTTGTGAATCCATTGACGACAATAGCCAACCATTCCCAAAAACATCCTGACTTCCTTTTGTGTGTTAGGCGCAGTCATATTCATGATCGCCTCAACTCAGTCTGGTGACACCTTCCTCTTGCCTTTTTCAATGCGATGACCCAAATACTGAACTTCAGACAGACAGTACTGAAGTTTACTTGGAGACACTTTATGTCCATTCTCTGCTAGATGATTCAACAGTGCAACAGTATCAATCCTACATGCACCTTGTGTCTCGGACGCAATTAGGAGGTCGTCTATGTACTGCACGAGAACCGAGTTCTGTGGCAGCACTAGACTCTCAAGGTTCTTTTTCAAGATCTGATTAAAGATCCATGGGCTCTCAATATACCCTTGTGGTATATGGCTCCATGTTAACACGCAATTCTCCAGACGGTAAGCAAACAAAAATTGGCTCTCCTCATGCAAGGGTATCGAGAAGAATGCTTGGCATAAATCGATCATTGTGAACCACTCCGCCTCGCAAGGAATCTGGAACAAAATCACAAATGGATTCGGTACCACAGGACAACATGGGACCACAATTGCGTTTATCTTTTGCAGGTCCTGCACGATTCTGTAGTTCCCACTAGGCTTCTGCAACACCATGATAGGTGAGTAGCATGGACTCCCAATTATCTCCTTCAAAATACCCTGTTCGATCATGGACTCAATCACTGGTCTAATTCCTGCCACCATTTCCGGTGTCAAGTTGTACTGGGGTGTTCTTGGGAATTCTGCGTTCGGCTTGATCTGAATCTTAACCGGCTCAACCCCTCAAATCAGACCTATCTCTTCTCCTGTAAAATCCCACACCACAGGATCGACTGAATCTCTCAAATCGTATGGTAAACTCCTCTGTAGTCAGCAAAGGATATGCATTCATACCGCGGTTCTGGTTTGCTAGCTTGAAGGCGATGTCATCATCATTAGTCTGTAACTCAACTCCCTTGGGCATGCAATAAATGGTACAATTCAACTTGCACAAAAGATCGCAACCCAATAGACAGACTAGACTAGAATCGCACACCACAAACTGATGACGATCTTAGAATGTCCCTATCTTTACAGGTATTGCGTCTGTCAAAGGACTAGTCATTTTCTTGTTCGCAACTCCGACGACTTGGATTGATTGTCCCGAGAGGGGTAGGTTCGGGACTACTCCTGATCTCACAGTAGAACGGGTAGCACCAGTGTCAATCAAGAACGTGATGGGATGACCATCAACATCTGCCTCTACATACGGTCCTCTCTGGTCTACCTCTAAGAATGCTCCAAGGGTACAGTCTTCATCCCCCCTCAGGCACCGTCATTGTAACGGGTCTGGATCGAACTCGCCCTGATTCTCAATGAAGGGCATCTGCTGGTATACTCGATTCCCTTGTGGAACTCTCAGTGGCTGTGGAACTTGCACTTGTGGATTCAAACTTCCCCCATGTACTGATCTGGGTCTTGCTACTGTATTTGCAACCTCAGGTACCTCTACTACCTCCTCCTCTTGAACCTGATTAGCTGGATTCGATTTACACTCGCGCTTCCAATGCCCGATCTTATGACAATAATGACATGCAGTCGTTTTCTTTAAGGTACCCACGTCATTCCCTGTCCTAGGATCTATGGGCTTCCCTCTCCCTTGACCTGCATTCGGGGTTAGGATGTACTTGAACTGCGTTCTTCATCTGGACTGGCATGAGCTTGTCCTTAAGTTTCCTGTGTTTCGAGTCCACTTCATCACTACAGTATCTGGCATATCGCAGAATCTTGTCCACAGACTTGTTCTGCCAGCAGATCAGGTGCTGCTGAATCATTAAGCTAATTTCTGGTCTCAATCCTAACACAAATTTGGAAACAAACTGTCTCATGTCCTTTGTCTCTAGAATGTCCAGCCCACTATACTGTTAAAGGCTTGCAAGAGCCTCTTGTAATACTCATGTACTGATTCTTTGGGTTCTTGGGTCGTCCAATCAATCTTGACCCAATCGATATCTTGTGGAGAAATTTTGGACTGCAACCATGTGATTACCTGGTCATACTTTTTCATCACCATAGGTGAAGGACCATGAGTTACAGGATCTCTGTCTGGTTCTGAAGGTGGCCATTCAACTGCTATTTTACATGCCGACCACAAATCACCGGGCACGACGATGTCAAACAACGTATTCAAATCAACCCATAACACCTTTGAAATTTTTACAAAACGATCAACCTGTTTATACCATTTAACCGGGTTTTCCCTCAGCCGAGAAAATGTATTTGGAAATGCCGCCAAATCACCCCTACTCCAAGGCACATGAACATACCCTCCACTTGGTACCTATTGCAGTGGGTAAGCCTCTACTGCTGCTGTTCCCCCTCCTGGAGGTGGTGTATCTTCTGTCCCTTTCTTAACACTCTTTTTCTTGGACCACCTCTCTTCCCACTTGTCAAGCATGCTCCATGCACGAATTCCTATAATCAGCTCTTGAATATGGGTCTTCAGTCCTATAAATCGTTTCTCCTCTAACTCCTGGTCTCTGTACTGTAACCAGTGGCTTCCCTGTAACATCTTGGTTTTTTGGAAAAATCTACTTCATACCTTCGCCCTAACTCTGTCAGTTTTTCGTGTGCTTTCCTTGCTTTCCGGGTGACATCCTTCGCCACAAACAACAGTTCATCTTGCTCAAAAAGCTCCATCCTCTCTAAGGGTAGATTTCCGCTTATTATTTCATCCACTTCTACCTTTAGTCTTACTACATCCAGCACCTTGGCCCTCATGGCAGCTTTAATTGTTCCCTGACTTGGTGTACTGCTTTGCTCTCCACTTTCACTGCTCTGGTTTCCTCGGTGACTCCCTTCAACAACGGACCATGAGACACTTTGACTCCCCGAAATTCCTTGATCCATTCCTTCTCCTCTTATTCTCCCCATTGGGACCTCTGACTGGGGGTTCCCACATCCTCAAGTCAGAGCGTGAGTCTGCTAGCAACACTGATATTACTGCTCTAGACTCAGTATGCCCTCTAGGAGAGTCTGCAATAGCTGGCAATGGAGTACTAGCCTCTAAAGGTCGCAAAGGAGGACTAATTCCACTCATTGTACTATTTCCTCCAGCGCTGATACTTTCCCCTGCTGGTGGTAACTGTGTTTGACTACCGTTTCCTACTTGACCTGGATCGTACACTGACACTATGGGACCAATAGTGACCGGCACCGTAAGGTCATCCGGTAACCGGGTAACAGCATTAGCTACACTCGTCTCTTTATCTCTCAATTGCTGTACTCCTGTTCCCTCCGTTTCCGTTGAAATCTTTCCCACTACCCTCACACTAGGACTCATCTGCGATTCTCCTCTCCCTTCTGTAAGTGCTTGTCTTCCTTCCTCTGACGTTGGGTTATACGGAGGCGGACACTCTGCTAACATTCTTTCCAACAAGCTGTCATCTGTGTCACTATCATCTTCTTCTTCCTTCCTCTTCTGGGCATCTCCTATTTTCACTAACATCGGGAATAGTCTTTCCCCCTCAATGGTCTCTACTCTCCATCTTTTCGCCAATGCATCCCATCGTGCATCTTGAAACGCCCTTATCGACTTTTTCACCCTTTCCTGACTTCGGTCCCTCTTCCTCGCATGTGCTGCTCTTATCCATGCATCCAAAGCCTCAAACTGTGTTGGTCTGGGCGGAGGTCGCAACAAAGCCATCACTGCCTTCAACTGGTACAAAACATCTAATCTAAATGACCCATAACGTGGAAAAGCCAAATCTCCCTCCGTCTCTGAAATCTTATGCCAATTTTCGAGCCAAATTATAGTATGGAGTCCTACATTTGTGGCCATATAATGTGCTGGGGTATCTTTGGTGGTGCTTCCTCACCCACTTGAGTCACCACTCCTCTATCCCCTCTGCAAAGATCACGTAACACTCTAAAGCATAGCATCTTGAAATTGATTTGTTTTCCCCACAGATTTTTCCCGGTTCAACTTCCTGATGACAATTCACCAATCCCAGCGCGGCTTTACACCAACCGACCTATCGCAGCGCGGCACACTTCAACGTCACTCTTCCTCCTCACAACGGTTCCCCCTCCTTAACAATCGTTCTCTGCACATTCACACACCTCACTCATAGAGTCAAGTAACTGTCTGTCCACCAAACAACCGGACAGTCTCACGAGTAATTGTCTGCCTCACCTCTGGCAACCGTCTGTCAGCGAAACTACCGGACAGTCACCTCAGACCATCTTCCCACAAATGGCCGGACAGTCCAGTAAACAAATCGATAGGATCCACTCAAGTCACTCAAGTTTTTTTATTTATGATCTTGGAACTCCAAAGAGATCCACATAAACCGCAAGACCAACAACAAATAAAAAAAATTGTGCAACATAGTTTCTATAATCATAAGCAAAAGCCGACAGTAAAAATCTCCAAATACAAAACATTAAAATATTTTATACAATAGGAAATAATTAAAATATCCTTTATGTCCTTAATATTAACATCAGGTTAAAACCAAAGTTAATAATTGCTCCCTTCATATAATGAGCGTTAATACAAATTAAAAAAACACTTAAAAAAGTTAAAAATCCTATGACAGAACATTTCATTTGGTGGCACATAAATAGAATCAATTAGTGCAGAGGCCGAGAGAATAGATAATTGTAAACAAATTGGTCTCATCCATTTACGCCGATACAATAATGAATCGGGGCAAATAAATAGCACATGATTAACATCCTGAATGGTGTTATTACACAGATTATAAATCGGGGAAGAACCATACCATTTAGACAGTACAGTATTTAAGGGGAGCATATCCTGCCTCAATAATAGCCAAAGCGGCGCACTCCATGGGGCAGGTTCCAGGAAATATAATCCTGTACTTTATTTATCACACAGGAGTCTATGGCCGGGTGGATACCCCTCTTTGAAATGCAAGCTTCCCTATCCCTTGTGAAACTTAATTCCCAATTGGCCTGTTTCAAAGTGGCCCTTAATTGATATGATGATAGGGTGAAGAGCAGAGACTCATCCAGTTGCAGCAAATCAACCGCAGTCCTAAAATTTTTAAGAATTAATAACTTCTCTTTTAAACTTTCTAATATTTCTTTCTGAATTAAAAACCTTAGTGTACCATGATCACCATTTACCAGGCTTACAACCCATTGCACTATCCCCGCAAGACCCTGTACCCAACTACTTCTTAACCCAAATTCTAACCTGAGAGCAGCCACAGGGCAAGCAGGGTTGACTGAGGCTAGGCTCCTTAAAACTTGGCCTTCTGTTGTATTTAAAAAGCCCCATTTCTCTACATCGAGCAATTCAATACCATACAACAGCGAAGCAGGGATTTTTGCACGAAAAACCTCTAATAAAAGTGCAAAGTTTCCACTCGATCGATCATTCACACAGAGTGACGCACGACCTGTGTTGGGCACTCGATTCGCTGTGGTCCGTCTTTGTGCACTAGCTTCCCACGCGACTCTATCAAGCTCTCTCACACACGTTTCCCTATCACCTGTGGGTTCGTCGATAGCGCTTCACGACTCCCACAATCACTGGTCAGACAATTGCAGTACCAGGTGTCTTCTACACCACAAATCTATATCCCGGGATCTTAGGCTGCTTGTCGAGCCTGACACAAAATCAAATCATCCAATCGTATCACATGGACTGCGTATGCTCAGCCCAAAACCACATTCACTCGACTCTCAATCCAACTCCGCAAGACATCACACAATCAATTCATCACCGCAATCTAACACAAACATCCCTATTCATACTCACAACAACGTGAACCGTTGTTCCCGCCGCACCATCATTCTTAATCAGCTTCCAGCATGCTCCGCCGTTCTCCGTTCTTGACTTTTTGGGCTCTCATTCTCTGGGACCTTTGGGACTCTACAACTAGTTTCTCCTTACCTTCTAGATTATTCTCTCCCTCTCTCCAATAGGAAACCATCCAATATTGCTACCAACTGACGAGGCTGAGGTTCCACCTATAATTTACTCTGGAACGCTGTCAGGCGGATGGACCGTTGGTTCCTGCTTGGCAGTGTAGAGGGAAGAGATATATCATAACCACTACTTAAAACACAAATTGCGGGCCCAATAATTCATGACTCCTAAGTATCACAGACTCCAATCTTTAAGTTAGTCGGTTTATTACAAAGCCAAAAATAGTTGGACATACAGACACCTCAAGACGAGGTTGTAGAAATACATCAGAACTAATACAAAGCCAAACCTACGGGAAAAGTTGACTTGATGAAGCATAAACAGAATGAAAACTTCCAGAAACAGAACGCAGGCAATAAGTGCTCCCACATCTAAGTCGGACTTTATCACAGGTTCATTAATGAAAAGCATTAATCTATGCCTACTCTATCACTAAGGTGACTTCCCTACTTAACATTTCCCCAGGCAGATTAGGAAAAAAGGCAAAAGTGTCACCGCGTGAAGACTTCCTAAGAAGTATACTCACGTTGTATGGGTCAAGTAGCATAAGCTACGGAGCTCATTCTAGGATGCTCCTCTTCGTCTAGTGTCTCCTGCTCTTCTCCTCACTCAACCACCGGGACACTGTCCCTTATTCAAACTTCAAGATCATAGGTGAATTTCCACTCCACCTCTGCTCCCCCAGCTCCTAGTGGGATGACCTTGCTTCCCAGGCCTGTTCCAGCGAAAAAGAAACCGTCTCCCGATATCAGCTTCTCATACTCTCATTGTATCCACTGCTCTCCGAGCCTAACTCCTAAAACTAAAGCGTTATTCTAACTAACAATGATGAATTCACCACCTGCAGCGGAAAATAGTGAGAAAGAACAAACTCAACATGCACATAAAATTCAAACCTACACGTTAAATCCCTCTAGAGAGCTACCAGGGTAAATACATTTACAGGCCTACAGAAATCGGCCAACATAAGAAAATGGCATACAAGCCTCATGAAATTACACATAAATGAATGCTTGCTAAGCACTTCTAATTCACCACGTTACATGAGCACATCAAATACGTGAATAACTGTAAGTAGGCGTACACGATTCTTTGCACATTAGGCTTTCAGCTGAACACAACCGTTTTATAATGCAACACCTTTCACATTGATGTAAATACAATTGTAACACGACACTTTTCCATGTTATTACGGTACAATTCTAACACCATTATTTTAATACGACAAAGGAATAAATGCAGGTGCCACCTCATGATTATCAACGCACCCCTACAAATTAAAGAGCACATCTGTGCTCTATCACACTACACATAAGAGCCTCCTTCTCACTTCTTGAAGAGGTGGAAGACCTGGATTATGTTTGGCCAGACTCACACCTGCTCATTGTAGGATACTCTCCTGGGTGATAGTGTGCTCTACATATCTGCATAGCATAACAATATGTTCAAATATGATGGGAGGGAAAATGCCAACTGTACCAGCTGCTGATCCCCGGAGGCAGAATTTATTCAATTGGCAAGGAACTGTCCATTGGTGGTCGAGTATTGGGACCGGTTGTTCTAAATCCTGAATGAGATAACAGGGTTGACATTGCAGGTTGAAGCAAGGACAGCACTACTGGGATACGTAAAACCTATACCAAAGCATAATAGAATGTTTGTGGACACTGCACTATTGTTGGGGAAAAGGAGGGTAGCCATGGCTTGGGGCTAGAGTGTGGCTCCTATGTGTGAATGAAGACCCTAGCTATCTGCAACACAAACTCTGAAATCTATAGCACGCCACTGCCTGAGAGGTACCAACCCAAAGATATTTGGGAACCCTTGCAAAGTGATGTAAAATGTTGGTTGCTTTGAAATGCACTGCATTGTTGATTTGTTTCTGTTTTGTGAAAAAGGAGAGAACAACTACAAATGCATTTTTAAAATCACTTGTAGTTATAAACTGAGGGCCACATTTACTAATCTTTCATGAAAATGCAGGACACATTTCTACTGTTTCCTAGCACCAGTGCACCAAAGTGCCAGGGGGCCTGGTTTAAATGCAGGATTGTTTTTGGGCTGGATGGGACAACTTCCTACACAAAAACAATATTTAGAGGCATTTTCCCATTTCTGTGTGTGCTGTAGAATTCAGCACGCCTGGTAAGAAAAAATAACGAGGAGAAATAGAGATATTTCTCCTTGTTATGCCTTACTTGGGAAGGCATAGCATTTTGACGCATTCCCAGGTTTAAAAGTCCTTGTAAATCTGAGAATTCACAAAAATCCATGGGTGAATGTATGGTAACGCCCATGCTCCCCCCTTGGAATGCCTCCCAAGTTGAAATGTAACCCAAGACAAGCATCTGTGTTGCGTTACATTTCTTTACAAAGCTACGCAAGGCTGTGAAAATCAGGCTTTACGTAACTTTGTAAATATTACTAAAGCTTTGTGTAGTCCTTGCATCACCTTGCATGGCGCAAGGAGAACGCAAAGGCTTCATTAATGTGGGGCTGAATTCTTGAATCAACTTTATGGCTCACGTGTCCCGGTATCCTTGTGGCTAAATGGTGATTAATTACTGCTCATTTTGAAGTTTTATACAGGTTGTATGGTTCATATCACTGTTCCTCTTTAAGTGCTAGATGAAGTATAGTCTACATTACAGTGTGTCCAATTATTAACTCGTTATGTATCTGTAATAGCTACAATCGTTGAAGTCTCTCTGACTATGGAAAGTGGTCTGCTGTCCGCTTGGGATATTTTTATGTTATAGAAAAGCTAAAGAGATATAGAAAACTATTTCATACATAATCACCAATTAAAACAATATCAGCTCATGATTATTGAACATTTTCCCACAGGTCCTGGGCTCAAGCTGTCCAACTGTTGTTGAAGCATACAATGAGGAGGAAAATGCATACTGTTACAGGTAAGAAAAGGAAAAAACACAGAGTGCGGAAGAGAACACATGCTGTTACAGGTAAGAGGAAGAAGAAACATACAGTGAGGAGAACACATACTGCTACATAGAAGAGGAAGAAACACAGTGAGGAGGAGTTCAGGTTAGAGGCATCTTCTCCTGTGGGAGAAGCCGTTATGTTCCATATTCAGAAATGGTAATCACTGTTTATATATTTCCTTAATGTGGTTATATCCCTCGCTATGCTGGTACAAAATGCTTCAAATTTGCATTTTACAAATTGACACACAGGGCCAGCAGCAGTGCTTAATTTGTCTCGGGACCAGGGCTCTTAGTTATTTATCCTGTGGTCGGCAATTTCAATCTAACCTCATTAAACAAAGTCAGCCTCAGATAAGGATATCTGCCCTGGTTTGCAATTTAAAAAGCACCCAGGCTCAAATGTTTTCTTAGGAGATCACTGCTGGGATGGGTATGAGACCTCCATGGTAAACTCCTGCCCCGAGTGATCATCTGTAAGTGAAACAGGCACCCTGATTCATATTTTGGCCCTACCGTCACGCTAATTTAGCGAATGTGCAGAAGCCCAGGCTTGACCCTGACATTGCGAGGTCCAGGACCTTTCCTGTGGCCTGAAGGGGCACAACATGCATGTCCTCATAGTGGGCACTGACTATTATCAATGCCCTGGGTGTATCACATTAAGCGGTGGTAGCATACCATATTTTTTAATATATACTGTGACAAGACTATTTTTCTATGTCAGTATGAGCAAAGTTTACTGAACACACTTGAGCAAAGTTCCCCTGTGATGAGAAACCCAGAACCTAGTGCTGACATCCTGTGTGCATGTTGATTGCACGTGTGTGTTATGTCTGTGTAGCACTTGAAAGTTATTGGGACTCTGAGTATTGTGTGTCTGAATACTGTAGTCAATGGGGTACATTTTGGATATATGGTTTAGCATGCCACACAATGGAGGGTGTATTTCCTGCAATCCTGAGTTTGGAAGTTGAAAATCCAGACACTGATGTGAGGAAAGTCAAGACAGTGCTCCCTTTAGAAAACCACAAGCCCATGTTAGCAAAGGGCTACTGATTAGATCTTCCAGAGCACTGCGTTTTGGTAAATGTATCGGTTGGGTGGGACTACAGTTTCTGTTGTTCAAGGTGAGTAAGTTTCAAGGCAGGGCCTGCCTTTTTGCCAGTCTCTCATTAATGCTTCAGGAAGGCTGCCGATAGCCCAGTGCAGAGAACTTACACTTCATTGTGCCCACGTTGTAGATACTTCTGCTTGAAGCCAATCATGTTGCTACCAAAAGTAGTCAAGCCAAAGGTCAGGGTGCTCTTCAATATGTTATGGGAAAAGAGTAGAAATTTGTATCATAGGTTGCTGGTGCTCTAGAGGTAGGGTCGGCTACCATAACCCCATTATTAACCCTCCAAACGGGCAAACTGTAAGCAAAAGTTCTGAGCACTCAAAGTTTAAACAGAGTCAGACGTCCAATCCAAGGGTCGTATTTTAGAAGTCCACTTTAATCCAATTCATCAACTCAAGCCAAAGGGAAAGTTTCTGTACATCCAAGAAACAGCAGTAATACAACTTAGACTGTCAGCCAACATGTGTTTCGTCGAATAGCACGTTATGCCTCGACTTCTTCAGGGCTGATCTATTGTAGAAGCAATATGTATCTGAATATGGGGTATCCACATTCTTAAAACGTATTTTTAGCTGTCACAAATGAAATGTTTAAAGCAGCAAAGTATCGAGTTAGTGCTTCTCATCAGTACCAGCGTGGATGGCTTTTTAAGAATGTGGATACCCCATTGTTACTGGAAGTGATCCATCAGCAACGAGTGTGAAAAGGGTCCCTGTTTGGACTCACTAAATAGTTATCTCCGTGAATCACATCAAGCCTTTAACAAATGTAGCCATTGAGCAAAATCAGCAGTCCACCGTGGCTTAAAGACTAGTGCAGCTATTGCCCGAGTGCTCCTGCACCCCAGAGGAAGCCAGTACTGCCAAAGGCCTTGGCCATGATTAGATGCCTGAGATCACAAATGCTGAGGAACTCCATTAGCAGAGTTGGGTATAGAAGGGTGTAGCATGTAGACTTGAAGAGGGTTTTAATACTGTTTTGCATTCTGGTATTTGCAATGTTTAACATTGAATAAAGCTGTGTGTAAGGAAATGCCTCTTTTTGCATGATCACTCTCAAAGTTTTGGACGGATGCTGCTGTTTTTTAGACTCGGAGAGTGCACTGAGGTCTGTTAACCAGACATCAGTGCCAGTGCTCTGACCCTTAAAAGTGATTAACTATACCCATTGGCATAAGTTAACTTACTTATATGTTTCTAGTACATGGTACCAGGAATAACCAGGGCCGGTAAGTTAAAGTGTCCTCCCGGGACTGCAGCACTTGTTGAGCCGCACTGAGTGTGACACAGTCCAACGTGTCTCACAGCCTACCACTGCAACCTAGAAAAGCTTAAACTGCTAACTTCACTTTGCTATTCAAACTAATAGCAAAGCCCAAACCTCCCTTTTTAATATATTTAAGCCACCCCTAAGACAAGCATATCAATTCTTAAGGTATTGTGCAATATATTAAAAACTAGAGTGTGTGTTTCACGCGTTCTGACCGTAAAAACCCTAAATTGTCCTATTTACTGTAAGAGAGTCTAGTTGCCCCATTGGCGAGTACAGGGTAACACGCTGACACTCAGTTGTGCTAATGTCTGAATGGGACTACTAAAGTTAGTACTTAAGGGTATCAAATTAATCGTTGCAATATAACTGACTTGATGCCCAAGTTGAATCTAATGTAACTTTTGAGTATATGCAATTTTTAGCATGTTGTCACTCGGGTTTTCCAGTGGCCATTTGCAAATGTTGGCCACATGACAGCCTTCTGACCCCCCCCCCCCCCATGCCCCAGTGAGAAGTATGAATGACACCCAGGAGCTGGAACAATAGAGGCCAGCCAATGAAACAGGGTTTGAGCCCAAAAGGTGAGCTTCAGAGGAGAAAGCCGCCTTTGAAGGGAAATGGGGAATACACACGAGTGGGGCTGCTCTTTTGTTGAGGTAAACAGGTTGGGAACACAAAGGGGAGACCAGTTGACAAACTCTTTTTTTCAGTGGGCATGTAGCCCCCAGGTAGCCACATTTCTAAGATTGGCTACCCAGCTCCACACACCAAGAGATGGGTTCTGCCATCTTGGGAGTGGGTAGAGTAGTGCACTCTGGGATAGCTAGTTGCCACACATTTCAGGAAGATGTCATCAGGGCTAGTAATCGTTGTATCCCCCGAGGGCATAAATATGGCCCCTCTGGCCCCCAAATCTCAGATCAAAACTGGGCTTCTGGAGAGAGGCCCGAAGAAGGATTGACCTGCGGTTCCTTGAACTTGGCACGATATGCTGCACCAATCGCTGGACTGCACATACTGATCCTTGAGCTAGCACAGAGAGGACTCTGCCTCCGGTGCCGGACTCGTTGAAAAGCTGCTCCCAAGCCACAGACAGAAGAGGTGAACTCCATGAGTCAGTTGGCTGACTTCCTGTTACAGGTACAGGTACAGGGTCAGAAGCCCAGTCTGGTTGATCGGGAGCCACAATCGCCTTATGACCAGTGACCGTCGACGTGCACCAAGTCCAGATTCTCAAAAGTTGCATCCGAGTATGCTGGACCTGGGAGTGTCATCAGAGTGCAGTTTGGTGACTGAAGACGGGCACAAGCCTTCACCAAGGGGAACCATCAGTTCTGCTTTGAAGGTAGACCAGTAGTCCAGTGGCAACTGGACTTTTGCTGGACCATAGAGTACTTCGAGGGACGTTGACCTTTGTGGCCAAAGTTGCCCCATCTGGACCATGGACTAAGGAGTACCCCAGGAAGCCCAATTATGGCGGACAGCACACGTCCCATGAGTGCAGCGCAAACGGGGCAGTCCTGTAGTCAGACAGTCATCAAGGATCCTGGCCCCGCAGTATCACCTAGTAGGGCTGGACACATCTAAGAGCGAACACCATTTCAAGGATAAGTATATCCAGATGGCGTTGTGGTTGTAACAAAAAACTTTTAATTTTATACTTTCATACTGTATTGATTTTTCCAGGGAGGGAATTATCATGAAATTTTGCCCTGAAGAAAGCCGTGGACCCATAGGGCCGTTCACTGGCTGAAACATGTTGGCAACAATTTAGGGTCATAGGACCATTGTATCCTGGAAATACCCTACCTTTGTTTTTAATATCCGCCATCTCTCCATATTAAAGGGATACCTGGAATGTGTGGTGGATTTTTAATCTTTAACCCCCCTGGCCTTTTCTCAGAAGTGCTCCCTGAAACACGGTCGAGCCCACCCTGGCCTTTAGGAGCCAGGGTGAACCCGATGATGAAGCATGACACTATTAGGGTGTGTGAGGGTTACTATACAAAGAGGTATTGCTCCCACCACTGGTAGAAGCATATTATCACCCCTCTGATAGAGAATTGTGCCTATATCTAACTTTTCAGTTCCTTTTGGGTAGGATACTTACTGTTATTGGACAGTTATTCAGATACCAGTCCTCTTGGTGCAGGCCAGGGTTCCAGAAGAGAAGTTCTTCTTCTTCTTGTAGTTTCAGGCAGGGATCTGAGTTGCTGGGCAGCTCTCATATTTTTATCCTGTGTTCCTGGACCACAAGCAGAGGGGTGCCCCTGACCAAAAATGGGGTACAGGGTGACACCCAGAAGTATGACAACTTCCTCCAAATTGTGACATATTCTTGTCCCAAAAAGCACTATTCCTTTCAAATCCAAAATGGAGAAACTCTCTCCTGGAGGTTAGCATTTGGCCAAGCCAACCTACTGGCTTGGCTAGGTTTCTCTAACACTCCCCTTCCAGCACCTCTGCTAATTCAATTCCTGGGGCCCCTGTCTGGCTGTGGGTGCAGGATGTGGGGGTGAGCTTGTGTCCTCTCCTATCTCTCTTGGAAGACCAGTTTGGCTACTCCACTGCATCTTGCCTTTTGCTCTGCAGCTGCAGATCTCCTCCCACCAGCGGTCCCTTGTCTTTATGCAGACCACTTCACACCTCATCAGAGCAGTTTGGCTCAGCCTGTCAAAGGCTGGCCAATCAGGAGAGGCTGCTGGAAGGCTGGATTTTGGTTCATCAGAAAAGCATGTTCTTTAACTTCTTTTCTGTCATAGTTATAATAAATCTAACATTGGCAAGTTGTTGGATTTATCATAACTATTCTTTTCAGTCTTTGAAGTATACTTTTAGCTCACTCCTATCAATAGTTATACTGTATTAACGTATTCCCACGTTAGCCTATGGAGCCAAGGTGCTACAATGGGGAAAAACTAAATTGTCAATTTTTCTCTCACCAGGGCATATAAAACATATTTTATAATGTCCCTACCTATAGTTACAAGTTACCCTACCCCTGGGACACCTTCGGGGTGACATATGTAAAAATAAGGTAGTTTGAGACTTTGGAAGTATCTTTAATTCCAAAGTTGAATTCGCATATAATATACGTTTAAAAGCAGCCTGCAAAGCAGGGCTGCCTTTAAAACGACAGCAGGCAACACAACTTAAGTGCATTAAATCTACTGGGCCTCTAAACCTAAAAGCCCTACCATATACTAGGGACTTACAGAGAGGTTGTCAGTACCAATTGTAATTATACCTAATTACCATGTACTTTTAATCAGAGTACATGCCCTGGGTCTGGTTAGCAAATCCCAGTGCACATTCAGAATCAGAAAACCAGCATCTAGTACTCACAATGGGGGCAAAACGTTGGGGGACACTCAGTTACACACATGAGTCGCACACTCTGAATCCCGTAATTCCGACAATGAGGATGCTTTTCAGCTAAATATCCTTGATGACTGTCATTCCACAGCATTTAGAATGAAGTCACTCAAAGAGCTGCTTGAACTGTCCCAAAATCCTGCAGGTGGTAGGCTAAGCGAGAAAATCACTTTTGTAAGTGTGTGCAGAATCGGCAGTTCACACAAAAAGGGTACATTCACATTTTCAAAGAATAAGTAAGTAAATTTATTGTATATAGTTAATTAAAACCTTTACAATTTTTGTGCTAAAATAGTCCATATAACGTTAAAAGATAAAAAGGATGCGCAGGTAGTATATGCTATCAGTGATTTGCTCCTCAATCCTTAAATTGTAAACATTTGATTTCATACTCTGAAATGTGCCACAGTGTGCAGATCCTTAAATAACAATATAATGTTTACATGATAAAAAATATCTAAAAAACAAATCCGAGGGAAAAGAAAACTGTAATTTTTGCATCATTCTTTTCACATGCCTCAAGATTCTAAGATGCTATTTTTCAGATTTCTGCAGTAGGGAACTGACTTTCTGCAGGAATCTGGTGGCCCTACATGCTACCTGTAACAATTGACTATTCAGTGCTAACATTACTGCTGGCCGACATGATCTAATTTGATATGTACGAAATGCTTGTAATAAATAATAACGTCTCAGATTGTTCACAGTTGGACAAATGCACAGTAAATGAATCAGAGTTTCTTCCACTTGGCCGCAGAGTCTGCATAGTGTTGTTGGCCATGTTTGTTTCCATACTGTAACCTGATCTTTTGAGATGAAAGCCCCCAACCGAATTCGAAGTAGCAAATGTTGAATTGCTGTTGTTATATGATCGACTAGGTATGGTTGAGGGGAACATCTCTCATTTGAGGATAATACCATCCAGCCGTGTTTTTTCTTTGCTAGGGCGGCTTTGTCTATGATCCAGGCTTTTTGTTTTGCCGCATTATTGGCTATTTTTTTAAAAGCTGCAAAGCTGTAGTTAGTGTTCCAGGCTTCTTGCATTTTGAGGGTTACCAATGCTTCTTCTAACACTGTGTTCCAGGCTTTTTTCCCTTTGTCTGATTCTTTATTTCGGTCCAACAGTGACCCATCAAGGAATCCTCTTGTGCTGCTTTTAGTTTCCAACACGTTTTTATTATTGCTGCTTGTCTCACTGGGTGCTGATTTAATAGCCCGAATTCCAGACGTACTTGAGCTTGAGATACAAACTGTGGGATCTGAAAGATGTATTTAAATAGCCCTGATTGTTGGAGATTCAGGAAGTTTGCATCTTGTCCTTTGAATAATTCAGAGCCGTACGTAAGAGTTGGAAGAAACTTAGCAGCAATGACTTTTAATAAATATAAGTTGGATGGGCACTTCAGGTTTGTTTTTTAGTAGATTTAGGGCAAAGCGTAATTTATTTGCCTGAGCTTTTCTGTTTAATAGGTGATCTTTTAATGTAAACCTTGAGTCTACCACTACTCCTAGGTACTTATATGCCACACTCTGTTCTATGGTGTTTCCTGCTGCGTGCCATTTAAATTTTTTGTTTTGTCCTATGTGTGATGAAAAACGGATGACCTTCGTTTTTTTGTAATTAATGAACAAACCATGCTCCCTAGTATATTCGAGCAGCATTGTGATGGAGCGCTGTAGGCCCATTGGGGTCTGACTACATAGGACGATGTCGTCTGCATACTGCATGCTTCTTATTTTGCAGTGTGCTATCTTTGGAGGATCGCTTTGGACTTCTATTAGCCTCTTATGCAGGTCTGCAGTAAAAATGTTGAAAAGGGTGGGGGCCAGTACACATCCCTGCTTTAGGCCAATGTACGTTGGGATCTTTGCTGTTGTTCTTTCACCATTCCCTAATTTTATCTTGACCCAGGTAGATGTGTACAGGTTGATGATGGCCCGTAGTAGCATTGGTGGAATACCCCAATTTGCCATCTTTTGCCATAGGAGATCCCTAGATACCGTGTTGAAAGCTGCTTTTAAGTCGACAAAACAGGTGTACAATTTAGTTGATTTGTCCTTAGCTTTTTCGACAAGAAGGTTCAAGGCTAACAAATTACACAACGTGTTTGTTCCCGGCCTGAACCCGGTCTGTGTGATAGGGAGGATCTTGCTCGTGGAGACCCATTCTTCCAATGCTGTCAGGAGATTTGACGCGTATATTTTGGCCTCTACGTCAATAAGGGCGATCAGCCTATAATTCGCCGGGTCCGATCTGGCGCCTGCTTTAAAAATTGGATGCAAGATGCTCCCTCTCCATGACGATGGTATACTTTCCGTTTGAAAAGCGTGATTGAACAGTGGGGTAAGGTGTTCTGCCCAGAATAATTGGTCATGTTTAAAGAGCCCATTTGGCAAACCGTTTGGGCCAGGGGCGCCAGTGGACCTTAGTTTTTTTATGACCATTTGTACCTGGTGAGTTTTAATCCAATTTTCTTCAAAATTTTGTTTGGGTTCTTCGCTTATTTGTTGGTGTTAAATAGTGTGATCTTTTTTCATTGCTAGGTGATTGCTGTTGTTCCCTTGGTTTTGCGCTAAATGATGTATCCAATCTGTCTCTAATATGTTTGCATTGTGTTCAGGAAAGGATCCGTTTGCTATTTTGTTAATTTCTGCCCAAAATTTCCTATTGTTGTTTGATTTACTTGTTTCCAATAATTTTAACCAAATTTCAGTTTGTTGATTATTCTTTGCTATCCAAACCTCTTTTTTATATATTTGCCTTAATTTGTAAATTTGTCTCTTTGTGTCTTCACCCGTGATCTGATCTTTTCCTCGTAACTTTCTAATTTCCTGATTTAGAGACCTTTTTTTACACCCTAGGGAGCCGAGGGGCTCTGAAGTTATTGGCCTTGGTTTGCTTCTGTGGTTTTTGTTTTGGGTTCCGAATTTATCAATTAGACTTATGATCGTCTTTTCCCAATTTGCCCAATGCTCTGCCAATCTTTGTTCTTTTCCTTTTATTTGTACATTTTTTAAATGGGTCATTATTTCTTCGGCGTTCTTTCCATTCCAGGCGAGTCTTTTTAAGTTATATGGGCTGGGGAATTCCAACAAGTCATTGCTGGCTGGTGCCCTAGTGATTTGAAGGCTGAAGTCAATTGATTGCGGGCTATGATCACTCTCCAATCTATGGATTATTTGATAACTGACGATCCTTTGCAGTACCTCCAGGTCCACTATGGTGTAATCTAGTACTGATTGGGCCTGTTTGGCTATTCTGGTCGAAACCGCTGGCTGGTCTTGTGGAAAGCGTCCATTTAAAATGATCATACCGATTTCGGCCAAATTTGAGGCACACAGCTGGTCGTAACTATCCTTTTTTCGATGGTTTGTTATTAGGGGTGGGATTGGTTTGCCTTTAAACTTATTTTGTTGTTTATATTGTGTGTGTTCTGTTTGTAGTAAGAACATATTGAAGTCGCCTGACACTACAATTCCCGCCTGTGGGAAAGTGGATTGCAAAGATTTAACCAGTGCTTTGAGGGTCGCGATTTTCTCTTGTTTCGTCTTTGACCCTGGGTGAATGTAGGTATTACAAATTACCATTGACCGTGCATCTTGAAAGTCTTGTGCACAAGCGGAGAGATCTTGTGGTAGTACTATTTTGATGCGCTGAATCCATGTTTGCCCAGACCCAATCAGATCACAAGTCCATGGTATACTTGTACTAAGGTAGATTGATAATCCGCCGGCTGCCCTGCCAAAGGAGCTGCCTTTGGTGGCATGTTGTTGAAATTCTTTAAAACCATTTATCTGAACAGGTGCTGTTGACCAGGTTTCCTCGAGTAATAAAATATCAATTTTTTTTAGGAATACTAGTAGATCTGCATCCTCTATTTTGCTGCCTAGTCCGTTTATATTCCACGAGCACAGTTTCAAATTGCATTTTCATGCTTCGTTTTTCCTGTATTCCATGGAACTCGGTGTTGGGGGTAGAACTTTCCGAGTTTGAATGGTTGCTCCTGATGATCCTTGGTGGATGACACGTAGATTGGTTCATCCTTCCTTGGTGCTGGTAGGACCTACTGCCCCCCGAAGTAGTCCGCTGTCCGTTTGTAATCTTGACTCTGCCATCGGGCATAACAGGCCTGGATATATTTCTGTTTCCGTTACTCTAATTTCAATTCCCCATTTGGCAAAATATTCTCTATGCTGCCAAAATTCCTTGGCGTTCTTTGGGTCGCTCCAAGTTACCACAGTCTTTTCTTTCCCCTTTACACTTGGGAGTGGTTTGAATTGGATGCTTTCTATATCATTTGTTTTCAGATGTTTTAATGTTTCGATTAAGTTAGCAAGTTTTAAAATAGCACTCCGATTGAGGATGTCATAATTCCCTCTGGAGCTGTAATGCGGGATAATGTCTAGCGTTGTTAAACCTTCTAGATAGTTTTGTCCTTCATTATCAATTGAATCCGGGAACCTTCTATTTTTAAATTCCCCTATGTATTTTTCCTCTGCTAGTGTGTTTTGGGCGCCTGTTTTTAATTTATTGACTGAATTGAACTGGTCGGTTTTCTGATCCTGTGCTTTTGCCTGGTTGCCTAATACCGGCAGATGGACTGTCAAAGTCTCTGGCCATTGTGTGGTGATTAATGGTTGCTGTGCTTTAGCCATGGTGTTTCCATTTTGAGCCTTTGTAATTTTAGGGAAGTATTGAGATATACTTTTTTGTTCTGCTCGAGTCTTGTGTTTTAGTGAACAGTCTACAATTTGATTTTTTGTGTGACCATATGTGGGCTGGGAGTCTTTTGGACTACTTAACTGCGCTGTTGTTAAGCCCGTTGGGGACATATTTGATCTACTATGGTCGCATTCATGTCTCAATTCCCCTGGTTCTTCAGTTAGGCTTGTGCTTGCCTCTTTTCCCTTTGGCCCATTTTCGGGAACTGTTCCGGGCGAATTAGCATTCTGGCAGCTTACCTGTGGTATCTTTTGAGCCTGATACTGAGTAAAGAGTGCTGTGGCTTTGTTACTTTTTTGCTTGTTTTGCCTTACTTTTCTCAATCTCTTTCGTTCACGTTTTGTTAAAGGGTTATAAGATTTTTGTTGCTGGTTTATCTGTGGCCTTGATTCTTCGATCATCATATTCTTGTATTTTTTTATAATTGTTTTGCATTGGCATGCTTTGTGATGTTTCTGTCTGGGTGTCTGAAGTAAGGTTATTAGAATTGCCTTCCATTGCATCCACACTTGTTTCCGCATTTACTGAATTGTCCAGGGTGTTAGTGGGCTTCTGTTGGTCTGAGGTATTTTCTGTGCAAATACTTGCGATAGTATTGTGATGGTCAGTTGTTTTTTTACCTCTGCCAAAATATCTGTTAGGATTGTGGGCAAGGCCATAAGTTGGTTCATTATTCCGGAGCATTGGCATTCATGGTACATTGTATGAGGGTCTTTTTGTACCCGCTCGATGAGTGAATTTAAATCTTGTATTTTTCTGTCTATGCCAACCACATGGGATGCTAAAATTTGCAAGAGATCGATTTGTAGCTCTAATTTTTGTGTTGGAGTAGTGCTGAGGTTATGGTTTCCATGATGCCAATAAACGCCGGCCACAATGGGGCCTGTGATGGTAGGAAATTTTCTGTCTGATTAGTGCCTACTCGCTGGCTTGAGCAAATGTCCTCCCCTGGTTTGTTCCAGATGTCATCCTCTAGTTCTCCTCTCAGGCATGCACCTAATTCAGATTTTGATTTTGATGGTTTATCACCTTTTGTTTGGGAGCAAGGGCCGTCCGCTAGTTGGACCTTGATTGGTGAAAGGATGGTATGGTAGTCATGAGGAAGCCCTGTTGGTACAATTGGTGGAATTTCGTTTGACTCATAGCAACTTATTGAACTTATTAAGCAATCCTGTGCTTCTTGTGTTTCTGAAGCTGATTTTGTTATTTGAGCTTCCAGTGGTGGCTCCTGGCTGCTTGTTATACACTTCTGTGCCTTCTGTATTTCTGAAATTGGATTAACAGTGTTTTTGGGCTGGACCGCTATTTGGTTTGCTGAGATTTCTTTATTTTTTAATTCAATGTCCATTGTATCCATACTTGAGGCTGACAGCAGGCCACCCCTGAACTTGGTCCCCTGAGCACAAAAGAATGACCCAAGGCTTATTGATCGTCGCTTTGTTTTTCCCTCTGAAGCCTCTGATGGTATTTTAAGCGGATTTGATTGTCCAATGTTTACTGCTTCACTTGCGTTTATTTGGGCTGTCACGATTATTCTGTTGGCAGTCGTTTTGGGGATCTTCGGAGGGCTTCGGCTGTTCTCTGGTGGAATATTAATCTGTGTCTGTATCTGTAGCAAGTTGGACATAGAGCCAACTGAGTAGGATGTCCTTTTTTTGGTGTCCTGGGTGCTGGTGGCAATTGATGATTTCTGAACTCGTTGCGCTGGTGATACTGGTGAGATTAAAAAATCTGTGATCTTTGATTTCTTGCCTGCGGGTGTTTTTAATGGCGTCGTGACAATATTGATATTGATATTGCTCTCCAGCGCTTTATCTTCTTCAGGAAGAGCACTTGCTCCTTCGCTCATCTTGCCACTATTCTGTCGGTTTCTTTTTTTTGGTTTGGTTTTAGCCTCTGCTCTGTCTCTCCCTGATCTCATGGTGGACATCAATGCAGTCTCACTCCTGAGATTCCTTTGCGGTGCCTCGCTTGACAATTGACACGGGGTGGGTGGGCGTGGGAGGGTAGGTGGGGAGTGAATGATTACTCGCGCACCCCCCAACTCCTACTCCCACTCCTGCTCCTCCTGTGCCGCTACAGCTGCTATTGTGGTCTATTATGGTGTAAGCGAAAACGTGGGCTGGACTTGGGGATCATCCGATCAAGTGGAATAAAGTGAAAGTCCTACCGTGTACGCCTTGTAAACCTGAATCTGGGTGCGGGAGCAGGTTCCAAAGCAGGTTCCAAAGTTCAATGGTGTTGGGGGGCCAACCCGCCAATCCGTGCCCCTCTATGCCGCCACACCCGCTGTGTCCTGTGCACCGATTGAGCCTGATTGAGCCGATTGAGAGCAGAGCCCGGCGCGGGAAATAGACCTCCTGCCGCTTGCCTCCGCGCTCTGGGCAGCTCTGGGCAGCGCACCGCACAGGCAGCGGACCGCACCGCGCCCCCTCCTTGTGCTCCACCAGTAAGCCGTGCCCGATCTCAGGGTCTCAAGGTCTCAAGGCTACGCGGGGGAGGTGGTACAGGATTCAGCAGGATTCAGCAGTCGGCGGCCGGGCCCCCTCTGGTGCGAGCGAGTGAGCAAGTGGCGGCGTCCTCAACGTCCTCTACGTGCAGCAGTGTACAGTGCAGTGTGGTGACGAGGCAGCCCCGGAAAGCTCAGCCCCGTACCTACTGCACACGTTGGACACAGGAGGTTCTCTTACATCGCTCGTAAAACATGGACGGGCCTCCCACTCTCACCAGGGCATATAAAACATCTTTTATAATGTCCCTGCCTATAGTTACAAGTTACCCTACCCCTGGGACACCTTCGGGGTGACATATGTAAAAACAAGCATTTGCAATGCAATCGGTTTCGCCTTTGGGACTTTATACATATTTAGCGATTTAGCACATTTAGGGTAGAGGCATGAAATGGGGAGACCAGTTGTGTTGAATAAAAAGCTAAGACAGTTTGGGTAGACTTTTAGAACAGTGTTTGGGGCAGTGTGAGAGAGGGAGAGGAGAGAGTTCTGCAGAAGGACAGAAGTGGGAGGTAATGGGATAGCATACATAGAGATCTACAGAGAGTTTGGAGGATAGAAGTTAGTTTAAAAGAGATAAACTCAGAGTTAGGAGTGAGGGAGAGGAGAAACTAGAAGAAAGAGATCGACAGAGTTTTGGTTAGGAGGATTTTTCTGCAATGCAATAGGTCTCGCATTTGTGAAATTATGTTTTTTACTTTTTTTGTTTACAGTGTAGTAACACAACAGGTAAAGCAGCTGACTTTGGAATTGGTGAACTAAGTTTCAGTTTTAAGAGTGATTAACCATCCTGTGCTTTATGTAAATTATTTTTTGTTGTTAACGGGTATTGCACAGAAGGTTTATAAAACCAAATAAAGAGCCAAAACAGCGATAGTGAAATCACCCACTCGCTAGTTAGGAAGAACGGGGGCTGCAGAGGGATATTAATAGGGGGGTAATGTGCATTGTAACATGCAGCGATCTTGTGCGCTTTGCGACAGGACACTCACTACGCAAAGGGGCTCGTGCACTATAAATCCGTTGGATACGAGGGCCGCTATTGTTGTCGGCTTAAAAGTTTCACAACAGAAATTAGAAGCTAATACATTAATTTCACATAAATAGAGTCCGCATGAAGGGCACAAATTATATCAATCAATCATTATATTTGTAAAGCGCGCTACTTACCCATGAGGGTTTCAAGGCGCTGAGGGGAGGGGGGGGGGAGCTGCTACTGTTCGAATAGCCAGGTCTTGAGGAGTCTCCTGAAGGTCAGTAGGTCCTGTGTCTGCCGTAGGTGGAGGGGAGGGTGTTCCATGTCTTGGCGGCGAGGTGGGAGAAGGATCTGCCGCCGGTGGTTGCTCTTCGGATGCGGGGGACGGTGGCGAGGGCGTGGTCGGCGGAGCGGAGCTGGCGGGTGGGGGTGTAGAAGTTGAGGCGGCAGTTGAGGTACGCTGGTCCGGTGTTGTGGAGTGCTTTGTGTGCGTGGGTGAGGAGCTTGAAGGTTATCCTCTTGTTGACGGGGAGTCAGTGCAGGTCTTTCAGGCGGGGTGTGATGTGGCTGCGGCGCGGGATGTCGAGGATCAGACGTGCTGAAGCGTTCTGGATGCGTTGGAGCCATTTGAGGAGTTTCGCCGAGGCTCCGGCATAGAGGGCGTTTCCGTAATCCAGTCTGCTGCTGACGAGAGCCTGGGTGACCGTCCTTCTGGTTTCGGTGGGGATCCACTTGTAGATCCTGCGAAGCATATGGAGGGTGTTGAAGCAGGAGGAGGAGACGGCGTTGACCTGCTTCGTCATGGAGAGGGTGGAATCGAGGATGACCCCTAGGTTGCGTGCGTGGTCGGTGGGTGTGGGGGCCGTTCCTAGCAAGGAGGGCCACCAGGAGTCGTCCCAAGCCGAGGGGGTGGACCTGAGGATGAGGACCTCCGTTTTGTCTGAGTTCAGCTTCAGCCGGCTGTTTCTCATCCAGTCGGCGACGGCCGTCATTCCCTCGTGGAGGTTGGTTTTGGCTGTGTGAGGGTCTCTGGTGAGGGAGAGGATCAGCTGGGTGTCGTCGGCGTAGGAGATGATGTTGAGGTTGTGCAGTCGGGCGATGCGGGCGAGCGGGGCCATGTAGACGTTGAACAGGGTGGGGCTGAGGGATGAGCCCTGGGGTACGCCGCAGATGATCTCGGTGGCTTTGGAGCGGAAGGGAGGAAGGCGGACGCTCTGTGTTCTACCGGAGAGGAAGGAGGTTGTCCAGTCCAGGGCCTTCTCTTGAATCCCTGCGTTGTGGAGGCGTGCGTGTAGGGTGTGGTGGCAGACCGTGTCGAAGGCGGCCGACAGGTCCAGGAGGATGAGGGCCGCGGTTTCACCGTTGTCTAGCAGGGTTCTGATGTCGTCGGTGGCGGCTAGGAGGGCTGTCTCGGTGCTGTGGTTGCGGCGAAATCCGGACTGGGACGAGTCCAGAATGCTGTTTTCCTCGAGGAACCTGGTTAGTTGTATGTTGACGGCCTTCTCGATGACCTTCGCCGGGAACGGGAGCAGGGAGATGGGTCGGAAGTTTTTGAGGTCCTTGGGGTCAGCCGTGGGTTTCTTCAGTAGGGCGTTGATCTCGGCGTGCTTCCAGTCCTCTGGGAAGGTCGCTGTCTCGAGGGAGCTGTTGATGGCCTTCCGGAGGTGGGGTGCGATGACGGTGCTGGCCCTGTTGAAGATGTGGTGTGGGCATGGATCTGTCGGGGATCCGGAGTGTACGGAGTTCATGATCTTGATGGTGTCGTTGTTGTCTATGTTGGTCCAGGAGGTCAGGCGGTTGGTGCGAGTGGTGGTCGTGGGTGTTTCGGTGGTTGCCGGGGCGGTCGCGGTGTTGAAGCTGTCGTGGATGTCCGTGATCTTGCGGTGGAAGAAGGTGGCCAGTGAGTCGCACAGTTCTTGCGAGGGTGGGATGTCGTTGGCGCTGGAGTTGGGGTTGGAGAGTTCTTTCACGATGTTGAAGAGCTCTTTGCTGTTGTGTGCGATGTTGTCTAGGCGGTCTTTGAAGGAGGCTCTCTTGGCGGATCTGATGAGGTGGTGGTGGTTGCGGGTGGCGTCCTTGTGAGCTGCGTAGCTTTCCGGGGTTCGTTCGCGGGTCCAGTTCTTCTCTAACTTACGGCAGGTTTTCTTGGATGCCTGGAGGTCTTGGGAGAACCAGCTCGCTTTCTTCCTGGTGTGGCTGGTGGAGGGTTTCTTGATTGGGGCAAGGGCGTTGGCGCAGTTTTTGATCCATTGTCTGAGGTTGTGGGCTGCGGCGTCCGGGTCGGTCGGGTCTGCGGGTGGGCTTTGGGCGAGGGTGGTGGTTAGCTGGTTATCGGTGACTTTGCTCCAGCAGCGACGTGGCATCTGTTGGGTGCGGTGGGGTGTGACGGGTTTCCGAAAGGTGAAGTGGATGCAGCGGTGGTCGGTCCAGTGGAGTTCGGTGGTGTGGTTGAAGCAGACGTGGGTGCTTGCTGAGAAGATGGGGTCCAGCGTGTGGCCGGCGGAGTGGGTGGGCGTCGTGACGAGCTGTCTGAGTCCGAGGTTGTCCATCAGGGCGGAGGAGTTGGGGTCGTTGTTGTTCTCGAGGTGGAAGTTCAGGTCCCCGAGGAGGATGTAGTCCGTGGAGGCGAGGGCGTGCGTGCTGACGAGGTCGGCGATGGAGTCGCAGAACTGTGGTCGGGGACCGGGGGATCTGTAGACGAGTGTTCCTCTGAGGGTGGTGTTGGGGTCGGTGTGGATCTGGAAGTGCAGGTGTTCGGCGGTGCAGAGGGTGTCAGCGTCGTTAGTCGAGATGTTGAGGGTGTTCTTGTGGATGATGGCGATTCCTCCTCCTACTCCATTGGTGAGGTCCTTGCGGATGATTTTGTAGCCTTCCGGGATGGCTATGGCGATGTCGGGTGCTGAGGAGGAGTTCAGCCAGGTCTCGGTCAGGAAGGCGACGTCAGGGGTGTGGGTGTCGAGTAGGTCCCAGAGTTCGACGGCGTGTTTCCTGGCGGAGCGGGTGTTTAGGAGAATGCAGCGAAGGTGGTTGGATTGATTGGCGGGTGGGTTGGCGGGCTGGATGCTGGTGTAGCTGCAGTTTCGGCAGGTGAAGGGTCCGTGGGTGCGTTTCGGGGCGGCCAGATAGCAGGTGCTTGATCGTCCGGTGTTGAGTGCGTGGAGGGTTCCGGTGGCGTAGTGGAGACGGGTGTTGTGGCGGTCGCGGGGGCCAGGGGTTCTGGCGCTGGGCGCGGACGGGCGCAGACGGGCTTGCCTTAGGCGCGCCAGCGGCGCGCGTCCGCTGCGTGGCCGCTTTGCGGTCTGCATAAGAGTGTTGATGGGCGGGAGGAGCAGCTGGGTGGCGGGAGCGGTGCGGCGAATGGGCTGTCAGGGGGGCGGGGCCGCAGGGAGGCAGCGGCGGGAAGAGTGCGGCGAAGGTGACCGGCTCAGCAGCGGCTGGGACCGGGGACAGGCAGAGGCAGCAAGCGGGCAGGCCAAGTCAGCTGGCAGCAGGAGACTGGACTTCTTGGTCACCATAGTTGCAACTCATTTCCGCCACATTTTACAATTTGAAGGTAGTAAATTAAATGTAAACATTCTGGCAGCTCCCACTTGTTCGGACTGAGATACATTGCTAAAAACTGTGTGCGTGAGTGTTAGTGGCGTGCGTCAGTGCAGAAGCTGAAGTTTGTGTATATACAGCAGTGACAGAAAATTAATGTGGCAGAAAGTGAAAATGTGAGGGAGTCAGTGACCCGCATCACTGCAGGAGCTGGTTGTGTATATATATATATATATATATATAGCAGTGTGAGTGAGAAGCGTGCGAGTGTTACAGAAAGAGTGAAAGTGTGTTTGAGTCAGTGTGACAGAGGGGGTAATTGTGTAAACAGCTGACAGCGTGCAAGTCCTTGCATCCAGGTTGGTATCCCCATGAATTGGGGAAGTGTAGCCACCAAGCAAGGGCAGCTTAAAGCCAGAGTTGTCGTCCCTTTTCTTCAAACATGACATGGTGTTTACAGGTTGTGCAGGAGAGTAGAGCATTGGACTGCTAATGCCATGTCCCGAGGGGGGTTCCGAAGAGGAGCAGGGTTAGTGGCAGAAGGCTGGAGTGAACCTTGTTGGAAGCAGAGATACAGCAGCAGTTAGTGTCAGGAGGGAGTACTGCACATTGGCAACAGTGGTAGACCCAGCAGTAGTAAGTGGTGCGAGGGAGAATACATTGCAAGAAGTTAGTGTGTTTTGTAATCTTCACTGTATCAGAGGCAGACACCGCGACTAACCCCTGATGACGAGTGTGAATTGCAAGTCCATGTTCCAAATGTGAACCTCCCAGGGGGGTCAAGAAACTGCGTCTCCTTCCCAGCAGACCTTGTGCAGTGCACCATGCACACACACTACAGGGGGACCTTGATCGGTTGTAACTGTCCTGTAAAATACTGTAGTAAGCAGCCCATCCACCCTCAAAGCCATGACTTACCTTAACTCCGTGTGCATCCGGTCTGCGAGAGGCCAACTGTGAAGGCTAACATCTGGTGGAGAGTGAGGGACGGCCTGAGGAGTGGGCTGCAAGGGCTGGCAGAGAGGACACAACCTCTGGAGTGATGCACGGAGTGTAGACTGCCTGAGACCAGCCGGTGAGTGGCAGAGTGCACAGCAAGGACCGCAAACACTTATTTCACCAGACCTGCACGTGCATGCGTGGCCTATAGATGCAGCGTTACTCTGCAGCCATCTTCCCAATTGCAACTGTAAAAACTAGTCAGGTGACATGCTGAGCGAAGCACAGAAATATAGTGTACTCATTTTGAGCCACACCCTTAATTACATCGGCAACGCCTCCTGGAAAGGATTTGTTATTTTGGGCCACACCACCTATTGTTTTTCTCATTTTAAAGCTGCGTATATTAAAAATCATTGTTAGCCAAGTAAATGTTTTTCTTAATGCAGCTCGTTTCAATACGGCAAAGTAACGGGTGCCTCGCGTCATATGCAATAAGCACCATAGAGTGGCTCTAAACTAGTACCTAAGGAGTTGCACTGATATACTAGTGGGCAGCATGTTTTACGGAAAAGAAAAGCAAATACATTTTCTGCTGTGAACGGACCAATGCGCTTCTGAAAATTAGTTTTTTCCACACATAAAATAAGATATTGATGGATACATGCTCGCAGACAAGAAACTGCACATTTACACTCACACAGTGACAAGTCCCACGTCTGAGCATCTGCTAGCTAGACGCCAGTAGATTATGATTAGAGCATGTTTCTGTACAAACCACACCAAACTGCAAAAGCAACCGCTCTGGAAGAACACCTTGGCAGGAGCCAGAAGCGCTAGTTTGGATGGCAATTGGAAGATAATCTGTAGGAGATGTGTCTGTACTAACTGAAAGGAGCTGGAGGCAGGCGGGCACTGCCGGGTCTCCAAAGGCTTAGGCGGGGCTGCAAGGCCACCCAGCTCTAGGGATTGTTCCCAGCACGACTGTTGTGGGAGGACTGGTTACTAGACAAAGATGGACTACCCCGCGCTCTTTGCTTGCGGTGTCTGCGCGTGAGCATGGTGTAGACCTGGAGCGCACGCCCCTCCTACGAGTGACACTTGGTAACTAACAAAAAATGTGATTGGCTGCAAGGCTGAGCCCTGCTAACTGTGAATAAAGTTAAAAACAAGTGAAGAATGTAATTTGATGCCGCAGCACGCCTACATAAACAGAGCATGACGTGTACCCACAGCAGCAATTCACATGCAGAAACGAATAAAACAAGTTATACCATCATCTGAGGAGGAGCAGCGTCCGGGCAAGGGGGCAGTGGCGCTGTCCACCGGCCGAGAGGCAGCAGGCCGAAGCAGCTTTGGCGCTGCACGCGGGCACAGAGGCAGACAGAGGCATACGTAAGAGAGCCGTTTGTATTGCGCATGTCATTAGGACAGGTCAGGGAAAACATAGTGCAAAGTCACCAACCAATCACAGGACAAAAAGCATTGAAAATGCAATAGGATTCGGATTTACCCGAGACCTATTGCATTTTAAATGTAAGTGCCGGCATGAAAGAAGGCACGAACGGGAGGGGGTGGGGGGGTGGTTGTGGTACAAAAAGTAACAGACTGCGGGAGGGAACGGGGAGAGACAGGGAAGAAAAACAGTTTTACTAGTAAAGGGGCTGATAGCCAAGGAAGAGGAAAAATGACGCCATGGCAGTCAGGAGGCGGGACTAAGACGCCAAAAACCAATCAAAATGCAGGATTTTCAATTGTAGCCAATCAAATTTATGGCCGGAAAGTGGGCGGAGCTTCCCCCCACTATACTGTATACAGCATCTCTCGCCGAGACAGCGCATGCGCTGCCTAGGCGAAACCTAATAAGGTAGTTTGAGACTTTGGAAGTATCTTTAATTCCAAAGTTGAATTCGCATATAATATACTTTTAAAAGCAGCCTGCAAAGCAGGGCTGCCTTTAAAACGACAGCAGGCAACACAACTTAAGTGCATTAAATCTACTGGGCCTCTAAACCTACATGCCCTACCATATACTAGGGACTTACAGAGAGGTTGTCACTACCAATTGTAATTATACCTAATTACCATGTACTTTTAATCAGAGTACATGCCCTGGGTCTGGTTAGCAAATCCCAGTGCACATTCAGAATCAGAAAACCAGCATCTAGTACTCACAATGGGGGCAAAACGTTGGGGGACACTCAGTTACACACATGAGTCGCACACTCTCAATCCCGTAATTCCGACAATGAGGATGCTTTTCAGCTAAATATCCTTGATGACTGTCATTCCACAGCATTTAGAATGAAGTCACTCAAAGAGCTGCTTGAACTGTCCCAAAATCCTGCAGGTGGTAGGCTAAACGAGAAAATCACTTTTGTAAGTGTGTGCAGAATCGGCAGTTCACACAAAAAGGGTACATTCACATTTTCAAAGAGTATTTACCACCTCATGGAGTAACACATTACTACTTGCCCTTGCTACCTTGGAAAGATAAGTATATGAACAGATTCACTTGTTCATCTAGTTGGAGTGCAGTAGTACTCGAGGCCCTGTAACACCAGTGGGAAACAGCAATACCAACCTCAGACTCTGCCTGGTGAACTTTGATAGCGACATGTCCCTTAGAAAGTCCTCAGAAGCCTTCCTGTTGATTTGTCTACCACTAACAAACCTTTCTGAGTGGTGTGGCCAGTACTAATTTGTAAAAGAGTAAGTGCCAGACCCAAACCTTTGTTCAGTATCCCGTTGCTGGTGCTGTTGAAGGTCGGGTGATGAATAGCTTTGATCCCACCTTATGCCACCACCAGACACTCCCTGCCTCTTTATCACACTTTTGAAAGTTCTTTGTCATTCCTTAAATTCTCCCTTTGTCACGTTTTTTTAAAAATTTTCTCTTTCTCCTTCTTTCCACTTTTTGTGTTTTTCTCTCTCTTGCTCTCGGTCAAAGTCTGATGAGGAAAACTAAATGCCAGTCCTCAAATTTGAGGGTTGGTGGGCACGGCTGGCCACCGCCTACTCAAATTAAGCACTGGGTGTGGCACACATTTTTTGCACTTCATTTGTAGTTGTTGACTCATCAGAATATCTGTTTCAGCTTAAATGTTGCATTGTTCTTCGAATTGGTGAGGCACTTCAGAAACTTGGGCCCATTCCACCATTCTTCTTAAGATGTAGGCCTAGTTTATACGTTGGTGGAGAGGGAAGTCCGTCGCAACAGCGCCAATGTTCCCTCCCCGAAGGCATTATGGTCCGCCTACACAATTCAGATTCGAGCGGACCATAGTTTGATGATGGCGGAGACTACTTAGTCTCTGTCATGGTAGAACCCCTCCAACAGTCCGGCGAAGTAACCACCGTCAGAAGTTTGGCTGCATGACCCTCTAATTCAGATGGACAGATATAAAGCTGATTTTCAAAGCCCGTCACCACTAGGAAAAACCTAGTGGTGAAGGGGCATTGAAAAATGCTCAATGCCTCCCTCTCCATGGGAGGAAACACCCTTTGCAAGGGGCATGGTTTGTTTTTTTATTTTTAAAAAGAAAAACTCGCTTTGGGGTTTTCTTTTCAAAAACAAAAAAAGTTGTAAGTTTGACGTACAGCTCCATCATGTTGATGGAGGTGTACGTCAAACTTACAATGTATTGACAGGGACCGCCGTGACAGCTGTTCCTGCCAATGCTAGAAATGTCTGCAGGGTCGGCAGACATTTCTAAATTGGGAAGGCAGGGAATAATTTCTCCGTCGACCTGACGAGTTAACCCCATCCCCTAAGGTTTAAAGGAGGCCCTTACTCACTAGTCATAAATGTAAAGTATAATTAGTGAATGACGATCAGTCTTTCCTATTACAAAAATGCAAAAAAGAACTGGATTTGTGCTGAAAATGCTTTGAAATGTTGTTCTGTGTTTCTCTTTTAAAGGGCCACATTTGATGAACCAGGCACTTTTCCATGTCAGAAGACAGGACTGTGTTTTGAAGTGATTAAAGCTGGAACGATCACATATAAATTACTTCCTTGGAATAACAACTTGGCGCAGTGCAGAACGCAGAACTTGTCGTTCGCTGGGTCCTTGTTTGATGTCACAGCTGAACCAGACTTTGTGCAAGCAGTCTACCTCCCTCACTTCGTCTGCCTCAGAGGTACAGTATAAATTAGAAGTAGTTTTCACCAACTGTCTTGATACCGCATAATGTCAGGACTACATCCTGTAGAAGTCTACTGCTCCAGCAATTCTCTGTCCAAGCTTTCCGTACCCTTCATGTGATGCAGAGTGTCTGTATTTGTGTTCCGATAGAAACTTCTAACAGCTTATTCCTCATCTTGCGAATAGCCCCAGGCATCAGAATGGAAACTTTTGTAGCAATTCGGTAGGTGGAATTGTGCGCATCTGCGACTAATCCGTCTCGTCCCAGATATGATGTCGGGACCACTATATATGTGCCACCTCCACACGCTGATATCAGTTCCTTTACTTCTGGGCCTACTAATGTGGATCTGGAGCTTCTCATATCCTGTCACTCCTGACAGAGATTTTCCCTCCAAAAATGTGCAGTGTTCAGTAATGTCTCACCATAAAACTACAGTGTTTAAGCTGTGTCATGCCTGTAACCGACAGATGTCAGTGACAGACACCCAAATGACTGCCTCTGGGGCCTCAGCACCAAACACAACTCTGTTGTGTAACTGCTGCTCTAAAATCAATTGCAAGGCCATCCGCAATCGCAAAGTCAAATTAGCCATCGCTGAACTCCGTAGAAGAGTCAAGGGCTTGGCAATGTTCTTGCTTCTGGGGTTGTTCCTGTGACCATTCATCTTCGAAGTCAATTAGTCAAGTAAGTGAAAATAAATCCGACAAGAAGCATGAGAAGTCCCAACACGGGCCTCCCTTGTCTCGCCACACAAACTGCCTAGAGTCGTGCAACTTCCATGGTACCTCAGGCCTGCAGCCTTGGTCTCTGCTTGCAGAACTGATCATGGTTGTGATCCCCATATGACCTGGCTTCCACGGCTGTCTACCAACAAATTCTTAAGCTCCATTAATCCATGAATTGCATATTTGGTACCCAATCAGCTCCTTCTGGAGCGTCATAAGGATCTAAAGTGGTCTCCTGTCGAGTTTCTGCCAATGAATTCATCCCCAACTGTGCTACTGGGCCTCGATCCGAGGAGGGTCCCTTCCTCGAGTTCGTCCAGCTCAGACCTCAGCACAATATCTGAAATCGGCACCACGACTGATGCCATAGGCCCAAGCCCCAACACCAATACCCAATCACTGATGCCAGATGCAGATCTGATAGTTTTAACGGATCTAAGACCCATCTCCTACCATCTGGATGGCACCGTTATGCCCATTCCATCCTAAAGACATACCAACATTATGATGCTGATGATGGGGACATCTGTTTATATGAGGAAGGCAATGTTTATGAGGAATTACATGATGCCAGTCGCCTGGACACATCACCAGACGTTGGGCTATCCTCCCCAAACCTGGCTTTGGCAATTGAACTCTCCACCTCCTTCGCCATGGTGATCAGGAGGGCAGCTGAAGTCTTGGACTGCACTCCACCCATGCAGGAAGTTAATCCATGCATCCTCACTGAGTACCTTAACTTGGCATAGACCACTGAAGAACCTCTGCTGCCTTTCAATGACGCCTTAACTGTAGGCTGGTGGGCACTTTGGCAAAACCAGAATCTTGCCCCTTCGTCAATAGGCAAGTAGCAAAACGGTATATACGCACAAAACCCTTTTAGTCAAAAGGGGAGGGAACAGGAGGCTACGGGGCATTCAGGGTAAGCTGGCCTCCAAATAACATGTATCACACAACAAGAAGCTACCCTGACTAAGTGTCTGATTCTTAGTGAAGGATGAGGCACATTATGCCGATTGCTTATGTGGTGTTGGGCATCATAAAAGATTTAAGGACTGTCCTCACACACCACCAGGTGTCATGCTTCATCATCGGCAGTCCTCGCTCTTTAAAGACCGTGTTTGTTAAAGAGCGGGCCTACACCTGGAGACAGGGAGGCACTTCTATAACTAAGTGGGGGGCCGGTGCTAAGAAGGTGAGTGAGTGATGTTAAAAATCGATGCAAAATACTGCGTGAAAATTTTAGTTGGGCAGAATGTGCTCAATATTAAAACTAATAGTGGGGACTTGGGGGATTAGTACCCCATACCCATCAGTGTTGCCAACATGTTTCTGCCATAGTGGCCAGGAGGGTCCATGGCATTCATCAGGACGTGAGAGAAAGGGCTCCTATCTCGTCTCTAAGAGACTGAGATGAATCCACTTGAGTAGGTTGACCTTGGTCCAACTCTACTATGAAACTTCAGAAAAGCCGGATTGGGGGTAGGGATGTCCCATGGGAAGGGAGGATTTGAGGGATCCCTGTAGTCACACTTGCCTCAAGGTGCATCCCTCGTGGTGCTCCTATGATCCGTCCTCGTTGCTGACAGTCTGGGTAGGGCAGTCTGGACCAATGTGGTGCTACACCCATGCCTGGATTCGCTCCATTGGCTTCTTGTCAGATGACCAACAGTCCCTCATGGACATGCCCATCAACAACTCCAGGCTGTTTGTGGTGAAGGTTGACTTGGCCTTATAAAGGTTTAAAGAGAGCAAGGCCACTGCCTGCTCTCTAGGCTTTGGTCTGCCTATTTTGTAGTTCCCCCAACAACAGGACCCCTCTCAAGGCTTCAGCCGGTGTTACCTGAGGAGACAATGTCAGTATGCAACTCAGCAGCAACAGGCCTCCGAGCCCTTTCAGGGTAGAGTCAGGATCAGTCCAACAGCAGCCATGTTCCTTGAGGCAATGTGCTACCCCAATCCCAGCCCCCCAGAATGCAACCACTTTAATTTCCCCTCAGTGGCGCACGATCACCCAGTAGGAGAACAGGTCACTTTTCACCTTCCCAGATGGGGGAGCATAACTTCTGACCAATGGGTGCTCCTGATTGCGGGATGTTAATGTACCATACCTTTTCTGTACTTGATCCGGACATATCACCCACACTGCACTCCTTTCGGAGGATCACTTCTCCATGCTCTGAAGAGAAGCTAAAGTTCTCTTGGCCAAGACAGCAATAGAGAGGTTGCCAGCATCAGAGATTATGACTGGTTGCTATTCCCAATATTTATTTATTCCATTAATTTATTTAGAGTTTTATATAGCGCGAACATGACCCACGAGGGTATCAGAACGCTTTACACATGAACAGGATGCAAGAGGTAAGCAAAGCAGACAATGATAAGAAGTAATATTAGTCAAAATTGAAAGTACATGTAGTAGTGGTACGGAGAAGGGGTGAGGATCTACCTTAAGACCCAAATAAAGAAACGTTAAGATACATATTAAGCTAAGGTGCCACGCAACATAGTGCAAGTATAGCCGGTGAGAATTGTCAAAATCAATGCAACAAGGACCTGTGAACTAGAGTAGGAATTTGTTTATCAATAACAGTTTTACTTGTGCTTTGAAAGACGCCAATGATGGATTCACTCGGAATTCAGAAGGAAGGGAATTCCAAATTCTTGGGGCGGTACCAGAGAAGGCCCGGTCGTAGGTTTTCTTCTTCTTAAATTTCTGTGGTTTCAGACGTAAAGATGCATTGCTTCTTGAGGATCTAGCTCCACCAGATAGCTCCAGTTACTGTGCAATGTACCTTTGGGTGTTTTTCTAGAGGTGGTGAAACTTGTATATGTCTAACAGTGGAGGGGGCTCTCTCTTTGACGTTGACGCTGACGCACTGAGACGCCGAACGTCGAGTGCTGAACGCCGGGCTCTGAGGTACTGCTCCTCCGTCCTCTGCCCTCTGCTCTTTGCCACTGGAGCATCCTCAAGACTCCTGAGCCCCCCCTGCAAATCAGACCTATTGTGCACCTGCGAAAACCGCAGAGTGCCCAGCGGTGAGGCCGCGCAGAGGAGAGCGAGTGCGGTTGCGATAGTCACAGAAGCAGAGAGTGTGCCGCAGGGGGATCCGCTGAGGCGGCTTGGGTAGTTCCGGGTGCAGCCTGCGGCCACCTGGCCTAGCCCCACTTGCACATCGCACCTCAGCCCTTGGGGGGTGAGGAAGTGGGAAGAGAGAGGGAGGAGAGGAAGCCACCGGGCAAACTACGAAGGAAGCTTCCGCTACATCAAACATCATCGTCAATTATATTATCAACCACCCCCTTTTAACTAATTGATCCTCAGCCCACTGGCGCTGGATCTGACTTCCAGCACTGTCCAGTTTTTGTCCAGCATTTGGAGGATAACCCTTCAACTTCCAGGATTGATGTGGGGTTGGTAAATCACAGGTTGTCGGCCCACCCCTCATCACCCCCCTCAGCACCCCCAGTAGGGGGACAGCAGTGAGAGCCAAGATCCGGACCTGGTCCTCGGGTTAAGTTTAGCTGCGAAATGCGAGAAGCCGATAAAGCGCATTTCCGGCTGCTGTAGTAGTTTGACACATCTTGGGTCTCACCAGCGGTCTGGCACGAGCAGCCCGTGTTGGTGGCCGGTAGTCTTTCTCTGTAACAAACTTGCCTTGGGTCTCTGGTCTTCACCTTACCCTCAGCCCAAAATCTGTTTACCGTGAAATCAGACTGCCTCTAACAAGCTTGGCCCCCAAGTAGCGTGCTATATGGACCGCAGGTTTATCATTGCTGTTTTACCATTTATTTATGCGTTTTTATATAGCGCGGACTTTACCCGAAGGTGTCAGACCGCTTCACACTAGGAACAGTAACATTATATGAGGAGAAGGTTACAAGTGAGCATAATACAAAAGCAAGCGTTACATTACATGAGGAAAAAGTGACTATTGTGCAAATAACAAAAACAAACAAGATACAAAAAGAGGTATACGTTACAAGAGGAAAAAGTGACAGGTGTGCATGATACATAAGATACAAAATACAAATAGAGGTATAATACTGCAGTAAGTGGCAGTCCCTCAGAACACACTGGGAAGGCACTTCTATAGGCATGGAGTACAGAATTTCCTATAGTGGAAGAACTCCCTTGAGGGAGTAGAGAGGGCGTGAATTAAACAGGGGACTTAAAATGAAGGGTACACAAACATAAAATCCAACACAGCACGCAAGGGTAAGGAATGTACAGGAAAAAGTACAAATTTACAATGAAGAGCGAACTTCCTAGAGGGGCCTGAGAATGAAAGTATTAGTTCTGAAAGTGTCTTTGGAGGAGAAGAGATTTGAGGTCAGCTTTGAAGATCTGGGTAGAGGAGGTGGCACGGAGCAGTGGGGGAAGCGAGTTCCAGATTCTCACCGCATTGCCTGAGAAGGATTGCGCCATCGATCTTTCCCTTTTGAAGACGGGGGGGCTCAAGCAGAAGCTTTTCCGCATTGCGAGAAGGGCGAGAGCCACCGGACAATTTCAATTTATTCGCCAGGTAACGAGGGGAGGACGTGTGTAAGGCTTTATGTGTGATGCAGGCAGTTTTGTAAATAGATTTTGCCTCGATCGGAAGCCATCGAAGAGAGGACAGGATAGGCGTGACATGGTCGCTTCGTTTAGACCCTGAAATGAAGCGAGCTGCTGAATGGAGGATGGATTTGAGAAGGGAGAGGTGGGATTTGGGTAGGCCCGTCAGAAGAGAATTGCAATAATCCAGTCTTGAGAGAACCAGAGATTGTACCAAGGTTTTTAAGTCTTTCTCCGGGAAGAACCGACGGATCCCCCATAGAAGGCGCAACTGGTAACGTGCGTTCTTAGCAATTGAGTTGATGTGGGAGATTAGGTTGAGTCTTTTGTCAAGAATGACACCTAGGGATTTAGCGCTGTCGACAATGATGGGTTTGTTGTTGAGTAGGTTCAGCTGATCCATCCAAGATTGAACAGGAGGAGGTGAGAGAGAGGTAGAGAGGAGGAGGAATTCAGTTTTGGCGGGATTAAGAATGAGTTGGTGAGCTAACATCCAGTTGTGAATAGAGTTGAGAGTAGAGTTGACTAGTGAGAGATCGTGTGCGGAAGACACCTTAAGGTAGATTTGAGTGTCGTCCGCATAAAGATGGTAATGGATCCCAGATTTGCTTAGAAGGTTCCCTAATGGTTCCAGGTAGAGATTAAACAAAGTGGGTGCCAGGATAGAACCTTGAGGGATGCCTTGACCTACAGCCAATGGAGACGAAAGACTGTTCGCTATCTTGATCATTTGGGATCTGTCTGAGAGGAAAGAGGCAAACCATTTGAGCACTGTGCCATCCAATCCAATTCTCTGTTGAAGAGTGTTGAGAAGGGTGCTATGATTAACAGTATCAAAGGCTGCAGAGAGGTCTAGAAGAATCAGAAGACACGATTCCCCAGAGTCGAGTATATGCAGCGCATCATCAATCACTTGCAGCAGGGCTGTTTCAGTGCTGCAATTTTGGATGAAGCCAGACTGGAAGACGTCGAGGAGGTTATTGTCCATAATATGTAAGGAAAGTTGTTTCGCAACACATTTTTCGGTGATTTTCGAAAGAAAAGGGAGGTTGGTGATAGGGCGGAAGTTGTTGAGGTCGTTCGCATCGGCGGAGGGTTTTTTAGAAGAGGGGTGACCTGTCCTGATTTGAGGGCAACCGGGAGGGCGCCTTGACTGAGGAAGAGATTGACTAGCCTGGTCCAGTAAGAGAGAGTATAGGTGTAGAAATCGATGGCGATGTCGCTAGGGATGGGGTCAGAAGAATGGTTGGAGGGTTTAGTTTCGAGGATGCATTTGAGGAGGTCATCTTCCGAGATGACGTCAAAGTTCTGCCAGGTAACTAAGGATTTCCGCTCCTCAATGGGGGTGGGGTGGGCGACCTGATCCACCAGTGCTTTGACCTTTTCATCAAAGAATATAGCGAAATCTGCTGCTTTCTTTGTGGAATCCTCAGGCTTAATGGTTAGGGGAGAACAGTTTGGGTTTTGATGAGGTCAAAAGTTTTTGGGTCTGTTTTTGGCTGAGTCAAGGAGGGATCTGAAATGTGATGCTTTTTCAAGGAAGATGTGGTTGTGGTATTTGGATCTTGCTGAACGTAGAAGAGAGAGATTGGAGGTGGAAGGAGATTTTCTCCAATGCTTCTCCAGGATTCTAAGGTTTTTCCTTTCATCGTAGAGAGCTTTATTGAACCAAGGTGCTGAGGGGGTGGGTCTTTTCCTTTTGCTTTGGAGTGGAGCGACATTTTCGATTTCGACTGCTAGTACTGAGAGGCACTGAGAAGTGAGAACGTTGACATCCACGTTAGGGTCTAGTCTAGGAAGTGCCCGCATAGCAGAATCACAAAAAGTGTCAAGATCAATGTTCTTAGTGTTGCGGAACCAGATAGTAGCTCTTTTAGGTTGGCCGAGAGTTATAACGTGCCATAGGTGAAAACGGAAGGGAATGAGGAAGTGGTCAGACCAGTCTACATGGATGGGGGGAGCAGTAGTCAGCAAGTCTGCTTTGGATATGACAAGGTCCAGAATTGAGCCCTTGGAATGTGTGGTTTCCGAGCAATGTTGGAAGAGATCATTGGCTGAGAGAAAGGTGGCAAGCTTGTTGGCAGCCGAGTCTTCCAAAGAGCCCCAGTGGAGATTAAAGTCGCCCAGGAAGATCTGTCTGTCACTTTGAGAAAATTGGTCACTGATGAAGTCAGTCAGTTCCTCCACAAAGGAAGAGCAGTTACCGGGCGGGTGGTAGATGGCATGGAATCTAAAGGGTGAGCCGTGATGTATTTGAAGTTCTAGGGATAGGCATTCGAATGTACGGAAAAGGGTGGTAGGGAAGGCTTTCATTTGAAGGGAGTTCCTAACGATGATAGCGACACCGCCCCCAATTTTGTCTGCCCTGTCATTTCTGAGGATAGAGTAGTCAGTGGGTACCAGAAGATCAAACAAAGTATGAGAGGAGTCATTAAACCAGGTCTCAGTGAGGAAGAACATGTCAAGATTCTGGTGGGTGATAGTATCAGAGATTTCCAATTTGTGTTTGATTGCAGATCTGCAGTTGTGGAGCAAGCAGTGCAGCTCTGACGCAGATGTTTTGGTGATGGGGGTGTCAGGGTTGTTAAGGGAGATAGGGATAAGGTTCTTGAATGAGGGTGCCCGGTAAGAGGGAGGCTGGTAAGGTCTGGCAGAGGAGATGGTCTGAATAGGGAACTGCGTAGAATTATTAGGAGAGGAAGGTGGAGGGGGAGTGACGTTGGTGGTCTTGTAGCTGGCCAGTAAGTTGGTGATGTCTGCAGAGGACAGACTGTGGTTGGCTTTATTGGGGCACGGGAGCAAGGAACTCCTCGGGAGGTTGTTAGGGAAGGGGGACATCTTGGCGCTTAACAGTGAGATGGACGCTACAAGCTGGGAAATGGAATAGATGAGAGAATCAAGTTTATTTTCCAGGGAGAGGAGAGCTGAGCACGGAGTGTTGGGTGGCTCGATGAATAAGGGAGGGAGTGCCGAGGGTGAGGGAGGACAGGGAGGGGTGGGGGAACGGGTTAAGGGAGGCGGTGCAGAGGGTGAGGGAGGACGGGGAGGGATGGAGGAGCGGGATACGGGAGGGAGTGCAGAGAGTGAGGGAGGACGGGGCGGGGTGGGGGAACGGGATAAGGGAGGGAGTGCAGTGGGTGAGGGAGGGAGGGGAGGGGTGGGGAGTTGGGGAGCAAGGGTAGAAGGTGAGGAAAGATGGTGGACGATAGGAGTGGATGGTGAAACAGTGGTGGGAAGAGAAATATTTTTTCTGGTGTTGAACAGAGGGGAAGAGAAGAGATCATAAATATGAGGAGAAAGTTGAGGAGTAGGTGGGGGGACAAAAGAAGGCCGGAGGTAAGGGGAGAAGAGGGAGAAGAGGCTGAACAGGGAGGGGAGGGCGGGGGGTCAGATGAAGGCCAAAGGTACGTGGAGAAGAGAGGAGAGGGGGCTGTACAGGGGGGTGGGCGGGGGGTCCAAGGAAGGCCAGAGGTATGGGGAGAAAAGAGAGGATGGTGCTGGACAGGTACTGTAGGCTATGAAAGGTGAATGTAGGGGGACAGGTAACAGGTGGAGTGGGGGATTGGGCTAGATGGAAACTGAGGGAGGAGTAAGGGACTGCAAGGTCAGAGGGAGAGACAAGGAAGGAATTGTCGGGGAGGGAGACAAGGTTGGGAAGCAAGGGATGAGGAAGGTGGGGTTGAAGATAGATGTGAGGTGGAAGAGAAGAATTTAGGGTACGGGGACGGGGAAGAGCGGAAAGGGATGAGGTGAAAGGGGGAGGGAAGGGGGGAGGTAAGGAAAGTTGATCGGTAGACCAGGTTGTAAGAAAGGTGGAATAAGAGGGGGGGAGGTGGGTTGGCTTAGGGGGATTAGGGGGGAGGCGAAAACGTTGGAGAATCGGGCAGATGCAGGGCGGGGAGGGGGGGTGGGGTGGAGGCCGGACAGACAAGATAGGGGGAGGAACATTTTGGGAAGGGGGAAGAGAGGGAGAGGAGGGAGCAAAGGCAGGGGGGAACAAAGGGTAGGCCTGTGTCTCCCGGGAGAGCGGCCTGCTGGAGTATCGGGGGATCATGGGGGAGAAAGGAGAGGAGCTCAAAGAAGAGTCGAGGGAGATCATAGTTGTGTGGGTTGGGCGAAGGGAGTGGAAGAGATGGTCAAAGAGAGAGAGACAGGAGTCTGTAGCTTGAATCATGACAGTGCCATTCTTGTAGAGTGTAATGGTGAGAGAGCCATTAAAGCTCGTGGAGGGGGAAATTTTTAGCCGATGTCCATGCGGGATAGATGAGGAGGAGGAAACGTTGAAGAAATTGAAGAAGCTAGTGGACCAGGAAAGGGTGTCGTGAGTGAAAAACAATTAAGTCATTTTTTAGCTTCCCTAGGTGCCCATTATGGAATTGATCAACAAAGAGGGAATCAGGGAATTGTTCAATGGTGTTGTGCTTGAACCGTTTTGCTGCTGCTTTGGACAGATTAGGGGGATAGATGACTTTGAAGCAGTTAACTCCCGACTTAATTCGAGTGGAAGCCATGATAAGGAGAAGAGGGGCCACTAGGGTAGCGATAGAGCAAAGAAGAAGAATAAGAAGAGGAGGGCACATAATCCGGAAGACGAGTGAGGATAATCCAATAAGATTGAGGTCAGGAGGCGACTAGAAATGCAGGGCCAGGGACTCTGGTCTAACTCCCTAGTAAAACATCATACCGGTGGGATAGAAGGCTGGCTTGCCTCCAGTGGCGGTGAGGGTGTGGGATCATAACGGGGCAGACCCTACCACCAGGGATTAGGACCTCCAAGTATGGAAACCAGCATGGAAGTGGGAGTCACCTAGAGGATCACAGTGATAGCTATAGACATTCTTCAGCTCCCCAGGGAGGAGGCCAAAATGGACACCAAACCTCAACCAAGAGCACTATTAGAAGAGAACAAAATGGGCGCCCATTAAGTGAATCACTCATCTCATAGGCCCCCGAGCGAGCCAGGACAGCCCAATAGGAAACAACAGACCCAGTCTGGGTCACATGTTCAAACATGACAGCAAAATGTGAGAGTCATTAAACCAAATGTCAGTGTTCCCTTACTTGTTACTTGCAAAATGAAGGGATAGTCAGGGGGTGTCAAACGGGACCGTAGGAGAGCAGTCCAATGAACGCATTACGCTCAGCCTTCATCCAGCGCCACGTCTTTGCGCATCATCCCTTGAGATCACACTCTTCTCTCCCAGACAATCTATGGTTAGTTCCACAAGTGCTCTTCTTTCTGTAATAGATCTTCAAAACACTTGCTACAGTTTGTAGGCGCTTTTGAGGAAGGGAGCGCTGACTTTCAATGCAAGCTGAGTTCGGCTTAGATGTATGAGCTTCCTTTGAGGGGCTGAGCTCTGTATAGGTGCTGTCCGATCTCCCCAATTTTGCCACGCCTTCCCTAACAAGTGCTGATTCTTCTCCACACTCTCTGCCTTACTTGGAGTGTCTTAATGTGGAAATATATGGCAGGCTCTGGACTACGTGATGATGGCCAGATCTATAGCAATCCGTTCTTGCTTGCACAGTTGGGTCCCAGCCTATAGACCCATGATGCTGCAGCTATTCTGTTAGGGAGCCCCGTGCCTCCAGGCTCGCTCTGACTCGGGAGCCCGTTGTCCCGCTGGGCGCGCTCTGTGCAGTCACGCTCGCATGCCCCGATCGGGCTGTCCCTATTCCGCGTCTCGCCGCGAGCTGCGGCAGCCCTCTTCCCGGCCGTGGGCACTCACCGGGGGTCCGTGATGGGTAATTGGATCCTCCGCAGCCTCCACGTTTCTGTTTCCCGGGTGTCCGCCCACTGTTACGCGGCTCTCTCGTTGTTAACCGTAGAGTCTGGACTGTCTTCTCACAGGCGCCATTTTGCGACGTAGTTCGCGAGCAAGTCTTCAGCCGATTTCATGGCCATATAGCAGCGCAGGCTACTAGCGCCTCCAGCATTGGATGCCCCGGGTGGTCCGGCGTCAGGATCGCGTTGCTCCAACTAATTTTGGTGTAGTTTGCCGTCGCATTTGTTGGCTGTGTGCGGGGCTTCCACGGAGCTTCAGCTCGAGCGGCCATCGCGGTCACTGGTCCGGCATTACGTTCTGTATCTGTAGATATATGCACACTTGTGAATGGAGGTGCATTAGCAGAGCACTGATAGTTAGCTGTATGCAGGTCACCGTCTCAGTGGTGCAGATGCATGCACACTTGTAGATTGACACCCACATCAGCAGATGAGTGCACAGCCATGGGTGGAGGTGCTTAAGCAGCGCTATGCACGACTCAGATGGATGCGGTCCACATCTGCTCTCTGGCTCACCCCCGCATTGGCCGCTGTCTCCGGAGCCCGAGCCTCCGCCTGGCAGCCTCCATCTGGCGCCCGGTGTGCTCCGCTCCTCCGGTGGGCTCCCTCATCGTCGGGTTCGCTCTCCAGGGGAGGCCGCCATTTTGAATCACAAAATTCTGCAACCATTGCTGCTTCACTAAGCCTGCTGTTAAGCCGAGGGGGGTTCAAGGTTCAAGATTCAACAATTCTGATCCTGCATTAAGCAGTTTTCAAACCTAGGACCAGTCCACCGATATCTGGAAACCTTGCAGTAAACCTTTTAAGATAAAAGCAGGCCAGCGGCCTCAGACCAGCGATGTCGGACCAATCAAGCAAGAAAGGGAAATTCCTCAAATTTCAACAAGCTAGCCACAAGCTAACAAATAACAAATACATTTCACAAAATAAAACAACAAAACAAACAAATAAATAGATAAATTCATATATTACAGAGTGTAGAAATAATGCGGACAAGAAACTCTGTCCAGATTCAGCATCAAGATCATTACCGGCCACATAAAACAGCAAAGAGGCAACAAACCAAAATGCTATACTCTCAAGGGAGAGGGCGCGCAAAACAAAGGTTGGCCACCACGGCGGGACGACAAGAAGAAGCGTCGCCTGTAGCAATTACAAATATAAGCGAAAATAATTAACTTAATAATGATAACACGAAAATCTCCAATAACAGCGGAGACATAAGAGCCTACCTATGCCCAATAACCTGGAAGGGAAAAAAAGCAAAAGAACCTCATGGAGACAGAACTGACACTAATCCCCAAAAATATGAGGAAGTCCAAGAAAGATTACAGCCAAATGTCCCATTGTCTCCTGAAATAATCATCGCAGAGAAACGAGTGAATGCATTAACGGCTGATCAAGGCCTACCACAGCTTAACGGTCTAGAAAATCGACCTGCCGATTCCATAAAAGCAGTACAACCTAAAGAGGGAAACAGCTCCCCCAACAAGAAGGAAATAGGAGGGGCCACTGACCAGCTGTGGCCAAATCTGGAATCTCCGACTGTCCCAGAGCAATGGCGGCAGATATTATACCATCAAGCAACACAATCAACGCCAAACAGTGTCTCCCGCCCAATCCAAAGAGCAAGTCAACGTGCCTGCAGACCAGCAAAAAGACAATAAAGGCAGCAAATTCAACAAGCGTCAACCTAGAGACGCATGGTCTAAATTACCAGATAAATACAAATACTACTCCAGCATCATCTCCTCAGTCCACTTACAATCAATCAGCCAACAGTAACAACAATGCCAGAAATCCCGGGGAAGAGCTCAACCAACAGTCTAGTACTACAGTCCCAGTGACAAGCAATGACGTCCCTTTACTGCCAGCAAATAGTACTGGTGAAAACAGTAATCTTCCAAAGCTTCAACCGGAGGCATCGACCACCAAGCCCATAAAACAATGCTCTCTAGCCAACTTGAGTCCAAACATCTCGAATTCAAGCTTCCATGAAATCCGGATCCCCCCCACTTGAAGAGACCCCTTAAGCACCAATATTTAAATTGAGAACCACCTTACAGTGATTAACAACGCTCTGATCTCAATGGCAAATGCAGCCCTTATGCACGCCGATAAGCTGGATACTCAAATAAACATACTTCAGACAGTAGCTGGCTTAATATCGGGCATGGATTTAAAGCTCAAATGACTAAACTCCCTGATTCATAGAGCCCAGACAAGCTCAGAGCTAAGTATCAAACAGGAGGGATGTGGATGCAGCCCTATACTACGGAACTTAAGCTGCCTGAAATAATGAGTGCCCTAGTCAACGACCTCAAGAGAGAGGTAGTCAGATGGCCGCAAAAAACAAACCCCATTCCCCAGCAAAATTCTAATTTAAACTCAAACATAAACTATGTTTCACAACTAAACTTGAATAAAGAAATCCATGAGCTCTCTGGGAACATGGGTGAACAAATAAACAGAATTAGGGGAAGAGAAATACCAACAACTCGTATAAACCTAGAGATAAGGCATGATGGCAATCAGGAGAAGCTGGAGAGACCTCAGGAAATTAACGAGGAGAGCGACACTAAACAAATATCAAGAATCAACGTGCAGGACCTAAAATTTGACTTAAAACCCGAAAGAAGAATTCCCCTTCATCTAACTTCAAGCACAGAAAAAACAACTAGCCCGACAACAACATCTACGGATGCTCAGCATTTATCTAGAAAAAACAAGAAAAAATTGAACAAGGGCAAACGCAACAAGGAAGAGCCCCTTACGCACTGGCTCCTGACTGAAACGAAGGAAAGCATTGTGGACGTTATTCCCCCCTTAAAATTAAATCTAAATTATAGAGACCCAGGAACAGACCAACCTGGTAGAATCCAAAGTGAAACCACAAGCCCATGTGATTCCAAAAGAACCACAGGACATCTGGCCGTAAAGCAGGTCATGAAAGAACAAGAGCCACGGCCAAAAATGGAAGATAATGCACAATGCTCACCAGTCGAAGGCATATGGCATAATCAAAATGACCTCTTAGAACTTAATACTGATGACTACCCCCAAATCGGGGTTTACGAGGGAACAACATCCAAATCAGAAAGGATCGCTGAAAAGTCAATAGGAGACTCTACAACTCTGCCCCTCTGGTTATCAGGGATCGAAGTGGACAACCAAAATAAAAACAATACTTGCCAAGGAAAATCCAAACCGAGTACTATAAAAGGACACGACCCCTAGCTAAAAATAGCCCCCAAGGAGCTTTCAATTAAAGTAAAACAAAGAGGCTTGACGATCATGAATAAAAATAACAGGGAAATGAAACCCACCCGAATGAGCACCGAGGACCCACCATCCCCATACCGCAGAAGCAGGAGTGACGTACCCCTACAGGAAGTGCAGACCAGTCAACTTCGGGAAAAATTGGTCACCTGGAGGTATCAAACCTCAAACAACATGGAGGATTTGGACGATTTGGAAGCAAGCCCCCTACAAAAAAACCATCTACCCCGGATCAATATGAAAACCTAGAAAATCTAAAGATAATGTGATATCCCAAAAATATTTCGCAAGGGAAGCGGGACATCCTCAATAGAGGGAACATCCTGAAGCTTTGCTCAACTATGTCGGGCTTAGTAAACATAAAAACCACAGACATCAACAGCGTGACTTTCCTTGCTCCTGAACCAGGCGATACAAATGAGACAACAGAAGTACCTTTTTCTAATCTGGCCATGGCAAATGCCTTAAAGGAAAATAAAAATCGATTGGATGAATGGGGGGTTCAGATCAGAAACCCGGTAATAATAAAATATCCAGCGATCCTGAAAAGAGGAGCCGCCACAGTGCAGCAGGTAAAACAAGAAAGAAAATCACAAGAAAGAGAGAACAGTAAAGACACAATAAAACCTGGAACTGGCTCATCGTGCGCGGCACTAAAGATGGACCGGGAATAAGATCGTGGAGCGAAGGGTTAATACAAATTACAACGGATCCAGAAGGGGGCAAACGCCAATGCCTCCTAAGGGGAAGAACAGCAAAGATTGGTCCTGGTTACCACAAGCCTTAAACCCCCGTCCCTAATGCCCCGGGGCTTCTCTTTAATAAGAATAATCTTGCCTCCAAGTTAAAAATCTGGTCTTGGAATATTCTGGGTCTAACTGATGATGAAGACAAAAGGGACGCAATACAACACCTCAAGAGTTGTGATATCATTGCTGTACAAGAAACTTGGGCCCTGCGCTCAACCCCATGGCTGGACTATACTGTCTACGAATCAAACGCAACAGCCTCACAAGCAGGGGCCACACCTCGGGAGGGGTGGCAATTTACGTCAAAAACAACTTGGCAGTTCAGGTATCACTTCTATGTGAGGGAAGCGGAGATTATATATTGCTCAAGGCAAAACTGCTAAAACCAGACACGCCGAGCCAGGTCCAACATTCCATGACCCTGGTTTGCATCTATCTCCATCCATCTACGACTAAACGAGAAGCAACGCTAAGTAGAATGCTACCAACAATAAGCGACCTCCATTCCCAGTGTCCAGAAGATCTATGGATAATAATGGGTGACTTCAACGCCAACCTAATGAACTCAGATCTAAACACTTCTCTGGTAGCTCTGGTTGCCTCCACCTGGTCTATTCCAGATATAAGCAGTCAGTACCAACGAAAAGATAATCATGGTCTCAAATTGTCAGCCTTCTTTAATCATTTGGGCCTTCGAATCCTAAATGGGAGATCAGCCGTTGACTCACCATCAGCTTACACTCATTCCTCAAACTTTAGACTGACCACACTGGATTACATCTGGATTTCGATTGCCCATTTTCATGCAACTCAAGACTTTGCTGTAATACCATCTGTGGCAAGTGATCACGCAATCATCGCCTGTGATATCTTATCTCCGTAATGCCACCGGCCTAAAATCAAACCGATCGGTGAGGAGGAAACACTGGAACCAATAAACAAAATAAGGTGGGTGACAGAACATCAAGGAAAAATTAATGCAAAAGTGGAATCTCTCTTGAATAATGTAACCCAGGATAATGGCGCATTATCCACAACAAAATCTTGGGAACTCCTGCTGGAAGAAATAAGAGAAAAATTAACCACTGGGATGAAGCCAAGACTCAACCAATTTTCTCCAAAAAATGATCGCCTCACAAAACAAAAACAACTGATAGTGACAATAAAACGCAAATTAAATAACATCATGCGCAAAACCACTAACGACATGCCTGAACAAGGATCTCTACAGGCAAAGCTCACAGTAATCCATCCGGTATAAAGGAAAGCAAGATTCTCTTATCCGAGAATGATTGAAGAAAATCACTGGGGTAAAGCACATGAAATAATAAAGTCACGAGACCAGAAGCGATTTTGGAACTGGATGAATAACTGTTTCAGATCTAGCCAGCCACGTATATCTCACCTATAACATGGGAAAACCACATAGAAGTCCTCTAAGTGGAGACAACCAGTGGTAATGGCGCAAACCCTAATATGAGTGACATTAACAACGTACTAAGGATCACAGAGCCACAAATTCGCTCCCATGAATGAAAAGAAATAACACCTGACGAAATTGTGCACCTCATCAACAAAATGCGACCTGGAGGGGCGCCTGGCTCAAATAGTATCCTGCCTATGGTGTATAAAGGGACAGCACGGAAATGGGCAGCAATTATGGCACCCTTATTTGGGGAGTATAGGTTGGGAAGAAGCATCCCTGAGTAATGGAGTGGATCCCTTCTAGTCCCAATTCACTAAAAAGGCTCACGATCCGTCCCTGAAAACTATCTAATGATTGCACTCCTAGACATAGACCGGAAGTGCTACGCCAGCACATTGCTACAAGAACTGACGGCTTGGGTAGAAGCGCGTACACTGATCCCCCATACGCAAACAGGCTTCCAAAAGGGATCTCACATCGAAGACAATTTGATGTGCATGCCCCACTTGATTGAGACAACACTTGCAAAAAAAGGTAGGGCTCTGTATCTAGCATACATTGACTTCCAAACGGCTTTCGATAGTGTGTCCCGCCCGACATTGTGGATGAAATTAAAAAACTGGGGCATTGATAACACTCTTTTAAAAACATTGTTTGCTTTATATTCGGAAACCTGGGTTAAGATTAGAGACACTTCTGGTTGGTCTACTACCAAATAAAATACAAACCAATAAAGGTTTGAAGCAAGGATGCATATTGGCCCAATGCTTTTTAATCTGTATCTGGCAGATTTACCAGACTGTTTGCCTCAAGCCCGAGCTTTCCCCCCAAACTAGCCGGAACTAAAATCCAGTCGCTCCAATACGCGGATGATACAATATTGCTCGACCAGTCTCCGATCGGACTACAGCAGCTAATAACTGCATTGTCCTTATACTGCAGAATAAACATTCTAAAAATAAACACAGTAAAAACAAAAGCAATGCTAATTTCCAGACAAATAAAGAAAAGAGGCTCATGGCACTTTGAAGGTAAACCTATCAAGGGCGTGGCTTGGCTGAGGATCATGGCGGACGCGTGAGCTGTGAGCTCTGCACCAGCCTGTCTTTTATCCTCGGAGATAACGAAGCCGGGGCCGTGACACAAGACTTTGGTGGCCCCCGGGGGGTCCCGTGAGCTGCGGGGCGCCTTGTGGCGAAGTTTGGAGCTGGACGGTGTGGGAGATCGGCGCGGCAGCCCAACGGCCAAGAAAGTGCGTAGCCGCGGCCGGCGTCATGGCGGCGGTGTGAATCCCTGCTGGCCCGGTCCTGCTGCTACCCGGATCGGGGGGCGCTGGGGCCCCCGCAGCCTGCTACGAGGGGATTGCGGTGTGGAGGAAGACCTCTGGTGCCCGAGGTGAGAGCGGTACCGGCGGAGGTTGCAGCCCGCTTGTGAAGAGACCGGGGAGCTGTAGTGCCGTTGGTGGTGATCGGAGGACCGTTGATGACACTGCCGAGTTGCGGAGTACGGCGGAGAGACAGGGCCGTTGCCCGCGTGGTGAGCTGTCTGGCTGGTCCTGGGGGGTGCGACACTGAGCCCCAGGGTGTGGACACTGGCTGCATCGTGCGAAGTGCATCAGCGAGCCTACCAGGACCCGAACTGGAACGGTCCTGCGCTGCGGGGGCTGTGGCTTCCTCCGGCTGGTGTTCAACCGGCACGGCACCTTTGGCTGTGGTGGACTGCAACAGGGGGCCTATGCGGGACTGCTTGGCGGCTACGCAGAGGTATCTGGGCGCAATACTGGCTCAGCTGGTGGCGATTCCCAGCTTGGGGACCTGAATCTGAAGGCTGCAGATATGCCGGGGGGCCTGAAGCGTGAGCCCCCACAGGTGGGCCGTGGAGAGAACTTTGGGTGCCTGTAGTGGCTCCTGGCGACGGGGGTGCCATAGAGGGGCACGACTGGTGGGTTTACAGGAGTGGAAAGTAGCGGCGCCCCCTGCCCCCCCGGAGCGGAACGCATAGAAGTGCCCCTATCTGCGACCTCGCCCCCTGCTGGAGCTCTACGTGCAGGGTGGGGCAGCCTAGCCGGGAACTGCACTGCTGCTGTGGACTGGACTTGGGGACAAGTGGGTGAAGTACCCGGATGATCGGTGAGGTACTCCCGGGTGACCCCTGAGCTCATTGACCCTCTGGACTGCAACACCTATTCATTTACCAGCACGTGCACGTGCTATCCATACAGTGGTGGGCCAGTCGCCCTAGTGGGGACCCCCCCGGAGTGTGAGATTGTGGGATTGGACAGCTTCGACTGGGTTGGGCCGAGACCACTTGAGCGGCCGACTCCTGGATTTCTGGGCCGGATGGTCGTGAGATGGACTGGGCTCACGACACGAACCTTAGATAACTTGGTGGTCTGGGGTTTGTATACTCATGCAACGAGGTCTCGCCAGTGGCTCCTGGGAGAGGGGGAGCAGAGGGAATCGACCAGGTGGACTGAAGTGCAAGCTTCCTTGCGGAGGACAGCCCTTGCTGCCCCGGATCTTCACGACTGTCGACGGTGGGTAACCCTGGTCCTACCTGGGGTTCTATTGCCATCATGGGCAAGCCTAGAAGTCGTCAAACTGGTGCCCCCCCGGAGCTGGAGGATGGTGCGCCGGAGCAGTTACACTCTGGCCCAGATGACCCAGTCCAGCAACAACTTAATAAAATCTTAGAGGCCATAGCGGATACGAAAGCGACTCTCCACCAGGATATCAGTACAGTTGCGGTGGGACTTGGCCTACTGCGGGAAGAACATAAAAAGTTAGCAGAGAGGGTCATGGAGACTGAGTCCAATGTGGCGGAGCTGACACCGGCCCAAAAGGCGATGGAACAGCAAATGGGGGCTCTCACGGACAGAGTGGAGCAACTGGAGCGCAGAGCAGAGGATGCCGAAGGGCGAAACAGGAGGAACAACATCCGTGTCCTGGGCCTCCCAGAAGGGTCGGAAGGTAGTGACATGGTGTCCTTCCTGGAGAACTGGCTTCGGACTGTAGTGGCGCCAGAGGGCCTATCTTCCTTCTACACACTAGAGGGGGCCCATAGAGTGCCGGCCAGGCCTTTAGCCCCTGGGAGACCCCAGCACCCGGTGGTGGCCAGTCTGCTCCATTTCCGCGACAGAGATCCTCTCCTGCAAAAGGCGCGAGCAGATGGCCCCTTTGCTGTTGATAATAGTAAGGTTTCTCTCTTCCCAGACTTTACACTGGAGGTGCAGAGGAAACGGGCATCCTACTTAGAAGTCAAGAGGGCGTTGAGAGGTGAGGGGCTGCAATACTCTCTGATGTTCCCGGCCAGGCTCCGTATCCTACTAGAGGGAACCACTCATTATTTTGATTGTCCCAAAGATGCGTGGGATTGGTTGGAGACCTACAAAGGCAAGACTCCTGGGGCTGGGGGCTCTGGAGGCGCTGGACAGAGGCCTATGGAACTTGTAAAACGCCCGAGACGACGCCCCCGTAGGGGGTCCTCCAAGAAACCATCCCCATCACAAGCTGAAAAGTAGAGGGCCGAGGCGCTCCAGGCAGTGGCGGAACTAATGCGGAGTCAGAGCTCGGCTCCAGAGGCAGTGGCCAGCTCCACCAGAGAAACGGGTGGCGTAGAAACAGACACTTCCCACAGTGGCAGCGTGAAGTTGCCTGTGGTAACGCCTAACACCGCAGACGATATCATTTGATGTGACTGGTAAGCTAGGGCGGCTGGGCTACTCCGAGGTCCGCTGTTTGACAGTTGCTTACTTCTGGCCCCGTGCTGCCTTTCCATATGAGGGGCTGGTGCTCTCTCTTTGGTAAGAGCGTTCCCCTTATCTTTCTTTTGTCTTTTCTTGCCTCGCCAACCCCCTTTGAGTGCCGGACTGGGTTAAGGCCTCACGTGGTACACACTGTTTCACAGGATGTTTGGGCGGCTGACCGTTGTTGGACTGCCCTGAGGTCGGGGAGTTGACCACCATTTGGGTCTTTTGATTGTTGTTTTTATGACCTGGTATGTTTGCAGAGGGGTGGGATGTTATGTGCAAAGTGAAAGAGCGGGGGTGGGCCTGCTTTCAGGAATGTTACATGGTATGATTCGACAGGAATGGCAGGGGCCCAGGGTGTCATTCGGTTCCTAACGTGGAATGTTAGGGGGATGGGGTCCATGGCGACACGACACAACATTTATTCATACTTGCGGCGTAGGGACATTCAAATAGCGTACTTGCAGGAAACACACCTAAACAGTGAAGAAGCTGGGAAACTGAAGCGTCGCTGGAGGGGCCAGGTCTTTGCGACCTCCTTCTCAGCCTTTGCCAAGGGGGTGTTGATCTGGGTGAAGCCAGGGGTCCCTTTTGCAGTTGAGAGATCGTGGCTAGACGAGGGGGGTCGATATGCTCTGGTGGTGGGGAGACTGGCGGGGCGCGAGGTTACCCTTGGTATTATTTATGCTCCCAACCAAGACCAGGTTGGCTTTCTGGACTCATTTTCGGCTGTAATGGCGGGTGGCCTGCGGGGCGATCTGGTCCTTGGGGGAGACTTCAATTGTGTGGTGGATGTAGCGGAGGATCGGTCTCATCCCCCCCTCATGGGATCTCCGACGCGTCGAACTGCTTTGAGGTTCCGCGCTTGGATTGCACATTGGGGGCTCGAAGACATATGGAGGCTGCAACATGATAACTGTAGGGAATTCTCCTTCTTTTCCCCGGTACACCAATTCCATACGCGTCTTGATATGTTCCTGTGTTCCCCTGCCTTTACTAGCACCATAGCACATACAGAGTACCTGGGTCGTACACTATCGGACCACAGCCCGTTAATAATGACTCATCAACCCTTAGGACGGCATCCCCCGGTCCCCACCTGGAGGCTTAATCCGGCGATGCTGGACGACGCCCCCTTTTGTGCTTCGCTATATACACTTTTAGAAACATATTTTCCTATTAATGCCAATTCTGCTTCCTCGGTTCAAGTGGAATGGGAGGCGTTCAAGGTGGTGGTGCGGGGCCACTGCCTGGGTCAGGCGACTGGTGTTTATGGGGAACTTCGTCGGGAACTACTTGATCTAGAGGAGAGCATCCGCCGTTTAGATAACATCCAGGGTACGGGAGTCGCGGCTCGTGTGGCGTGCAGGAGGCGCGAACAAAGTATAATGAGGCCCTTGGGCGTTTGCGTTGTTATAATTATAATGAGTATCTCGACAGGGTACAGAGAGAGGAAGGGAAGGCGGGCCGTCTTTTGGCTAGGATAATTAAGCCTGAACTGGGAGGCTCCCCCATCACTCAAATTGGATTGGATACCGGTGAGGTACTGTATAGTCCGGAGGCGATTAACGATTCCTTTTTAACATTTTATGAACGCCTCTATGTGGCCCCGACTGTGGCATCTTGCTCGGCGGTGAGGGAGTTTTTGGAACCGCTACCACTTCGGGTGTTGGAGGATGAGGATCAGGAGGAATTGGGTGACCCTATCACCCTCCAAGAAATTAAGGCCGCAATTCATGCGTTGACACCTGGTAAGACACCGGGACCGGATGGTCTCCTGGCTGAGTTTTACCAGCGTTTCTCGGACCTACTCGCGCCGCATCTGGTCCGGTTGTACGCGGATGCCTATGAGGCGGGGGAATTGCCGGGCACCACTCGGAGCATTTTAGTGATCCCCCTCCAGAAAACCAAATCACCATGGGCGGGGGTTAAGGATTACAGGCCCCTATCCATGCTTAATTTAGATTTCAAGATTCTGAGCAAGGTGCTGGCTGGTAGGTTGGTCCCACACATGAAGGCATTAATACACCCTGATCAGAATGGGTTTATCCCCGTCCGTAACACCTCATACAATCTTCGTAGGCTTTACTCCATTCTTTATCACGCTGAGACTCCGCTTCGTCTCCAGGCCGCGGTGCTTTCTGTCGACCTGGAGAAGGGCTTTGATGCGGTGGGGTGGGGACACCTGGTTGAGGTGATGCGGCGTATGAGGTTGGGGGACAACTGGATACGTTGGGTGCGGCTTTTATATGCGGCACCCACTGCCAGGGTCCGAACGGGTAGGATAATATCCAGAGAGTACGGGGTGTTTAGGGGGTCTCGGCAGGGGTGCCCTCTTTCCCCCCTGCTCTTCGCCTTGCCGATTGAGCCCCTTGCTGAGCGCCTCCGTCAGGGCGGCAATGGGATTGGACTGGACTCTGGGGGGCGGACACATCATGTCTCCCTCTATGCGGATGACCGTTTGTTGTTCCTGTCGGACGCTGTAGCACACCGACGGCCTTGCAAATATTGGATGACTTCGCGGGTTTATCGGGTCTGCGGGTTAACAGAGCAAAGACGTATCTGTTTCCGGTGGCGGGCCCCCTCCCTAGACCTGACGCTTTGACGGCTGATATTGTATGGTCCCAGAATACGTTCAGGTACCTGGGTATACATATTTTTCACTCGCTTGATGATTTGAAAGAAGGGAACCTTGGTAGAGCGAAGCGCTCGTTACGTGCGTGTGTTCAATTTTGGCGCACCCTGCAATTGCCGGTAATGTCCCGGGTCTCTTTAACTAAAATGGTTATGCTCCCACGCTTGTTGTACTACTTTGTCAATCTTCCGGTCCTTATGCCTAGCGGTTGGTTTCGCCCCCTGAATGCCCTGTTGCGGGATCTGGTGTGGGGAGATGGACGCCCCAGGGTGTCCCTTACAACGTTACAGCGTCCCGTCGCTGAGGGCGGGTTAGGAGTGCTGAATTTCGAATATTATATGTTGGCGGGCCAACTGCAGTGGTTGGCGCAATGGATAGAGGAAACGAAGGCGGACGGTACGTTTTTGTCGTTCCCAGACTCCCGCCCTAGACTCGTACTGGCAAAATTGCTGATACCAAAAACGCCTGTTCCGCTATGTTCCTTGTTGCAGCGGACAGCTTTTCAGGCCTGGCGGCGATGCCAGTGTAAGAGACGACAGATCGCTAGCTATACGCCTCTGTTGCCTGTTGTGGGTTTGCCACATTGCAGTCCTCAGTGTGTTTTCACAGCTGAGCAGCTGGCCACTTGGTCGGATGCGGGGCTGGATACTGTCAGGGACTGCTTTTTAGACAAGTCCCTAATCTCATTTGACAATCTTATGGAGGATTGCGGTCTGCCCCCAGGTCAATTCTTGCATTATGAGGCCCTGACTCGTACCTTCGCACAGTTATGGGGTGCTGGTAGAAACGAACCGGAGACACACCCGGTGCTACATGCCTTGTACACGCTTGGGACAGCGGGGCATTTAGTGAAGTGGTTTTATGTGGCCCTTCAAGAGGCCTTGGTGTGTCCATTGGTTCAGCTGTGTGCCAAATGGGATGAGATTGGGGGCAGGGCTTTGACTGATGCAGAATGGCGGTGGGTCCTACATTACCCCCAAAAAATCTCCCGCAATTCACGGCTTAAATATATACAGTTTAACTACACACATATGGCGTACATGACTCCACATCGTCTCAATGTGACGTATGGAGGAGAGGTCCGTTCCTGTCCCCGATGTTCCCATCTGGATGCGGACTTCGGCCATATGGTCTGAGACTGTGGAGCCCTGAGGCCTTTCTGGGAGGCAGTGCTTGGTAAGCTAGCAACAGTATTGGGTAGAGATTTCCCTCTCACACTGCAGACGTGCATTCTGGGTCTTTTTCCCAGGCCGCCGAAGTGCAAGGTAGGGAATAGGCTTACAGACCTGGCGTTGGGATTAGCAAAACGCTGCATTGCCATGGAATGGAAATCTAATAGGGGACAGGTCGCTCCCCATGCTGCTGCACGGCTCTGCCTGCATTGTTTTTGCCTAATCCTGTACTTTTCCCCTGTGCCTAACTTGCTTTCTTGCCCAGACTTGTTTTTTTCCCCCTGTGCCTAACTTGCTTTCTTGCCCAGACTTGTTTTTATTCCCCTGTGCCTAACTTGCTTTCTTGCCCAGACTTGTTTTTATTCCCCTGTGCCTAACTTGCTTTCTTGCCCAGACTTGTTTTTATTCCCCTGTGTCTAACTTGCTTTCTTGCCCAGACTTGTTTTTTTCCCCCTGTGCCTAACTTGCTTTCTTGCCCAGACTTGTTTTTATTCCCCTGTGCCTAACTTGCTTTCTTGCCCAGACTTGTTTTTATCCCCTGTGCCTAACTTGCTTTCTTGCCCAGACTTGTTTTTATTCCCCTGTGCCTAACTTGCTTTCTTGCCCAGACTTGTTTTTTCCCCCTGTGCCTAACTTGCTTTCTTGCCCAGACTTGTTTTTATTCCCCTGTGCCTAACTTGCTTTCTTGCCCAGACTTGTTTTTATTCCCCTGTGCCTAACTTGCTTTCTTGCCCAGACTTGTTTTTATCCCCCTGTGCCTAACTTGCTTTCTTGCCCAGACTTGTTTTTATTCCCCTGTGCCTAACTTGCTTTCTTGCCCAGACTTGTTTTTATCCCCCTGTGCCTAACTTGCTTTCTTGCCCAGACTTGTTTTTATTCCCCTGTGCCTAACTTGCTTTCTTGCCCAGACTTGTTTTTATTCCTCTGTGCGTGTACTTGTTTTCTTGCCTAAACTTGTTTTTCCTTCTCGCGCCCAGTTCTCCCGCGGCCCCCGCCCGTTTTTCCCGCCGCTGCGTCCCTGCCCCCCTGTAATCCCATTCGCCGCCCCACTCCCGCCTCCCAGCTGCTCCTCCCTCCCACATCCCCTCATATGGAGGCCGCGCAGTGGACGCGCCGCTGGCGCGCCGAAGGCGTGCCTAAGGCAAGCCCGTCTGCGCCCGTCCGCGCCTGGACCGCGCCCAGCGCCAGGACCCCTGGACCCCACGAACGCCACGACGCCCGACACTGCTACGATGCCAGATCCCTCCACGCACTCAACACCGGACGATCACACACCTGCTTCCTGGCCGCCTCGAAGCGCACTCACGGAGCTTTCACCTGCCGGAACTGCAGCTTCACAAGCATCCGTCCCACCATGCCGCCGACCAGGAAAGAACCCAACCACCTCAGATGCATCCTTCTCAACACCCGCTCCGCCCGCAAACACGGCGTTGAACTCTGGGACCTACTCGACTCAACCTCCCCAGACGTCGCCTTCCTGACGGAGACCTGGCTGAACCCCGCCTCGGCACCCGACATAGCCATAGCCGTCCCGGAAGGCTACAAGATCACCCGCAGGGACCGCACCAACGGAGCAGGAGGAGGAATCGCCATCGTCCACAGGAACACTCTCAGAGTCTCGACCAACACCGACGACACCCTCAGCACCGCCCGAACACCTGCACTTCCAGATCCACACCGATCCCAACACCACCCTCAGAGGAACCCTCGTCTACAGACCCCCGGACCCAGACCACAGTTCAGCGACTCCATCGCCGACTTCGTCAGCACACACGCCCTCGCCTCCACGGACTACATCCTCCTCGGGGACCTGAACTTCCACCTCGAGAACAACAACAACACCAACTCCACCACCCTGATCGACAACCTAGCCAACCTCGGACTCAGACAACTCGTCACAACACCCACCCACTCCGCCGGTCACACGCTTGCCCCCATCTTCTCCGCAAGCCCCCACGTCTCCTTCAACCACACCACGAACTCCACTGGACCGACCATCACTGCATCCACTTCACCTTCAAGAAACCCACCACGCACCACCACCCCCAACAGATGCCCCGCCGCTGCTGGAGCAAAGTCACCGAAGACCAGCTAACCACCACCCTCGCCCAGAGCCCACCCGCCGACCCCACCGACCCCGACACCGCCGCCCGCAACCTCAGACAGTGGATCAACGACTGCGCCAACACCCTCGCCCCGATCAAGAAACCCTCCAACAGTCACACCAACAAGAAAGCCAGCTGGTTCACTGAAGACCTCCGGGCCTCCAAGCAAACCTGCCGAAAGCTGAAGAAGATCAGGCTCTGTGAACGAACACCGGACAGCCACGCAGCCCACAAGAACGCCACCCGCAGACACCATCACCTCATCAGATCCGCCAAAAGGGCCTCCTTCAAAGACCGCCTAGACAACAACGCGCACAACAGCAAAGAGCTCTTCAACATCGTGAAGGAACTCTCCAACCCCAGCTCCAACACCAACGACGTCCCACCCTCGCAAGACCTGTGCGACTCGCTGGCCACCTTCTTGCACCGCAAGATCGCAGACATCCACGACAGCTTCAATGCCACGACCGCACCGACAACCACTGAGACCTCCGCCCCCACGACCACCATCCGCACCAACCGCCTGCTCTCCTGGACCAACATCAACGACGACGACACCATCAAGATCATGAACACCATCCACTCCGGATCTCCGTCAGACCCATGCCCACACCACATCTTCAACAAAGCCAGCACAGCCATCGCACCCCATCTCCGGAAAGTCATCAACACCTCCTTCGAGACAACAACCTTCCCGGAGAGCTGGAAGCACGCCGAGATCAACGCCTTACTCAAGAAACCCAAGGCGGACCCCAAGGACCTCAAGAACTTCCGGCCCATCTCCCTGCTCCCGTTCCCGGCAAAGGTCATCGAGAAGACCGTCAACAAACAACTGACCCGCTACCTCGAGGAGAACAACATCCTGGACCCTTCCCAGTCCGGGTTCCCCAGCAACCACAGCACCGAGACTGCCCTCATCGCCGCCACCGATGACATCAAGTCCCTGCTGGACAACGGAGAAACGGCGGCCCTCATCCTCCTGGACCTGTCAGCCGCCTTCGACACGGTCTGCCACCACACAGTACGAACACGCCTCCACAACGCCGGGATCCAAGAGAAGGCCCTGGACTGGACCACCTCCTTCCTCTCCGGCAGAACACAGAGCGTCCGCCTTCCCCCTTCCGCTCCGAAGCCACCGAGATCATCTGCGGCGTACCCCAGGGCTCTTCCCTCAGCCCAACTCTGTTTAACATCTACATGGCACCGCTCGCCCACGTCGCCCGTTGGCACGACCTCAACATCATCTCCTACGCCGATGACACCCAGCTGATCCTCTCCCTCACCAAGGACCCCCACACCGCCAAAACCAACCTTCACGAAGGAATGAAGGCCGTCGCTGAATGGATGAGGAACAGCCGACTGAAGCTGAACTCGGACAAGACGGAGGTCCTCATCCTCGGATCCACCCCTTCGGCCTGGGACGACTCCTGGTGGCCGACCGCACTGGGAACCGCTCCAACACCCACCGACCACGCACGCAACCTAGGGGTCATCCTCGACTCCACCCTCTCCATGACTAAACAGGTCAACGCCATCTCCTCCGCCTGCTTCAACACCCTCCGCATGCTCCGCAGGATCTACAAGTGGATCCCCACTGAAACGAGAAGAACGGTCACCCAGGCCCTCGTCAGCAGCAGGTTGGACTACGGAAACGCCCTCTACGCAGGAGCCTCGGCCAAACTCCTGAGACGGCTCCAACGCATCCAGAACGCCTCTGCACGCCTGATCCTCGACATCCCTCGCCGCAGCCACATCACACCCCACCTGAGAGACCTGCACTGGCTCCCGGTCAACAAGAGGATAACCTTCAAACTCCTCACCCATGCACACAAGGCACTCCACAACACCGGACCAACGTACCTCAACAGACGACTCAGCTTCTACACCCCCACCCGCCAGCTCCGCTCCGCCGACCTCGCCCTCGCCATTGTCCCCCGCTTCTGAAGAGCGACCTCCGGTGGCAGATCGTTCTCCCACCTCGCCGCCAAGACCTGGAACACCCTCCCCATCCACCTAAGGCAGACCCAAGACCTGCTGACCTTCAGAAAACTCCTCAAGACCTGGCTTTTCGAGCAGTAGCAGCATTCCCCACCCCAGCGCCTTGAGACCCTCATGGGTGAGTAGTGCGCTTTACAAATGATATGATTGATTGATTGATTGATTGACCGCAGATTGAGACATGGCACAGGGATGTCATTGTGTGGGCTGGGGCAGAAGGCAGAGCACTCAGCTGGGAGGAATCTAAAGGTATGAGGAAGCTCCCCATTGCCGGACAGTGGAGAGAAGTACTGGCGAATTGGGAGAACCCTGAGGGACAGGGGTCAGGTGAGACGGGTACAGACTCAGATTCAGGCCCCAGGCAACCTCCAGTGGGGACTTAGATTGCACCTCCTATTGTACCTTTGGCGAGTTCCGGGAATGGGTGTCCCCTGTTGACAGTAATAGCATATAGGGGATTGATTGCTGGCCGCTAATGGCCGAGATGAGACTGCTTTCTCTGCAAGCTGTGGACCTCCTCTCCGTGTTATAATGCTTGCCTCCTCCTGTGTCACTTTAGTATATAGTGCCCACTCCACGCGCTTGTACCGATGCCTCCGATATACTTCCCCCCTCTGCACAAGGTCTTCTTTTTCTTTTGCTTCTTCTTTTCCTTTTTTTTTTTTGTTTAAATCGGGTTAATTGGTTTTTTGTTTGTACATTTTGTTGTAACTGTTATTGGACAATTGAAGTAGCATTTAGTAAAGCAACAATCTTATATTGGTACCTTGATCTGTTGGTGGGTACTCACTTGCTGCGTATCAATGCGCACAAACTATAGTGAGGCAGGTGCTGAGGAACTTGGCCTAAACCTGGAAGTGGCAGATCTCTGCTGGTGTAATGGTTATGCAACGCCCCTAATGGGGCCAACGTAATGTATATTGTTAAACAAACTTTCTTCTTTGAACTATTTTATGGATGCTGAACGATACATTTCGATATTATATTGTTGCTGCCATTGGTTACCTGTATGTAAGATTACTGGCCTTTATGTCTGAATAATGTTATAAAAACTGCAAAATACCATTAAAGATACTTTAAAAAAAAGAAGGTAAACCTATCAAGATAGTCACCACATACAAGTATTTAGGAGTATGGATCGATCACAAAGGACGGCAGTCCACTCACATTACTGCAATGCAAGGAACTGCACTATCGTTAGAGGGGGCTTTCTGTAGAGCAAGGACAGTCATAAGCTCACCAGATTTCACTCCATTAATCTGAGTAATGGGGGCAAAATTTCTACCGATAGTAGCCCATGGTGCAATAGCCTTTAAAGACAAAATGAAATTATTAGTTCAGCGGCCAACACCCCCAGGGAAATCTCCCGTGTTGCGAAGGAGCTCTTAGAGCTCCCGAAACCTGAATTATCCTCTGAGGCCTCCCCAGAGCGATGCACTGAACTGCCAGATTTCTTTCAAGGAAAAATTAAAAACATATACGATACCTTCCCCAGGCTAACCTGCCCTAGTGATCTCCTCTTGATAGATAAGCCCTGTCTCTGCCGTGAATTCACACTCAAAGAATTCCCCACTCTAGATCTGGCCAAGTTAACAGATATCCTTTCTCAAATAAAATCGGGATCCCCCCTAGACCCAGCTCCACCCCATGTCCTACTCAAAGCCGGAAATGTGATACTTCCCTTTATGCTGGAAGTGGTAAATCTCTCTATCACCATGGGCCTGGTCCCTGCCCCATGGAAGCATGCCATGGTGAGGGCATTACTTAAAAAACCTAGTTTGGACCCGGATGATTTAGGCAACTATCGACCTATATCATTGCTTCCTAGGGTAATTAAGGTCCTGGAAAAACACGTGAACTCATCCCTCTCGGCCTTCTTAGAAACACACGACCTCCTGCACCCTACCCAAACAGGTTTCCGCCCTCTGCATGGAACTGAAACAGCTCCTCTTGCTGTAGTTGAGGAATCTAAGCGGATCCTCGATCAAGGAGGAGCAGTGGCTATTATCCTCCTAGACCTGAGCTCAGCCTTAGTCACAGTTAATCTTAACATCTTACGGGAGAGAATCAGGAGGCTGGGTGTCGCAGTTAAGGCGGCGACTTGGATCCACTCCTATCTAGATAACAGAACTTTTCAAGTCTTCTCAGGGGAGTCAGCCTCAAGAAGCCTAGAGCTTAGGTGTGGAGTTCCACAGGGGTCCTCTCTAAGCCCCATATTGTTTAATGTGTACATGCGGCCGCTTGCAGACGTCATTTCACCACAAGAGATAAAAATCGTCACCTATGCAGACGATACCCAGTTGGTAATTACTCTTAATGGACCCCAAAACTTTCCCTCACACTTTGAAGCATGTATGGGGAAAGTGGCCTCCTGGATGGAGCAGTCCTGCCTCAAGCTAAATGGAGGAAAAACAGAATTGATGTTTCTAGGTAACACTTCCAACTTGGATCTCAATCAGATATGGCCCACTTGTCTGGGCCCTCCCCGAAACCCCAAGACCAGGATCAAAAGTCCGGGCGCTTGGTTAGACACCTCCCTTAAATTTGAAGACCAAGCAGTGAGAGTAACAGGGGCCTGCTTTGGCACTATCAGACTCCTCCGAAAGATTCTCCCTCTTATCCCAGTGAATGCAAGGAGGACCCTGATACAGACCCTAATCCTATCATGCCTGGATTATGGAAACTCCCTCTACCTAGGAGCGCCCAAAGCTACAATAAGGAAGCTCCAAATTGCACAGAATTGCGCTGCCAGACTACTGCTGGGAGTTCCAAAAAACCAATCAGCCAAACCCGCTCTAAAGACATTACACTGGCTCCCTGTACTGGAAAGAGTAAAGTTTAAGGCGCTGTGCATAGCCCATAAGACCATGTGGGGAAAGGGTCCAGCTATTAACAGCAATCTCATCACTCCCTACTACCCCAGGAAATGCCTTCGCTCGGCATACCTCAACCTCTGTCATCCCCAAAATCAAAAGGTCAAGAAGTGGAGGAAGGTCCTTTTCCTACAATGTTGCCAGGCTCTGGAATACAATGCCCTTAGACCTCCGTTCAGAATCCCGACATCTCCCCTTCCGAAAACTTCTCAAGACCTGGCTTTTTCAACACTCTTTCCTATAACCTAAACTTATCTGTATACTAATTATCCACACTTTGTTTAGCCGCTAGCGCTGGGATGCCTTCGGTAGCTATGCGCTCTACAAATGCTAAATAACTAACTAACTAACAACATGGTTGTACAGAGCTCAGTCAGCTTGTTTCCGTAGAGTATATTTCCTATTGACTTCTACCTCCCACACTCAAATTCGTAAGGAATTCAACTTGTCATCACAAAAGTGGATCCTAAAAGCCAGGTTCATAGTCTACTGCTTAAAAGCCAAACAAGCTCCTGACAACACGCTAAAGAAATACATCTGGTCAGTGATAAACAGCAGAGGGTCAACTTGGAATGAATTTTTAATACACTGTGTTGAAATACTGGAAGCTCAGTAAATATGGTCCGCCTCCATACCCACATCTGCAGCTGCAAGACTCTTAACAAAACAAGATAATGTCGGCCGACAGCGACGCACAAACTCTAAAAAACCTAAGTCATGGAAGTTGGGCATTAAAACTTATAATAGTGGGGCCTTGCCACATTACCTGTCCTCTCCCTTAAAGCCAATAATGAAGCGCCAACTAATGAGACTACGGTTTGGCTTGATTCCACTATTGGCTTACAATTATGGACTAGGGTATTAAGAGACTGCAGTCACTCAGTGCTGTGCATGTGGGGGAGAAGAAGAATCTCTAAGAAACTACGCACCTTGAGAATATACTGGTTTCGCCCCATCTGGCGTACATTAAATATACAGACTTGTCAAGCAGCCCTGGTAGAGTGCATGAAAGGCGATTCTGTGCAGCTGGCGGCACACTTCATGAAATACCTGTCTGCTGTGAAAGCCGTCTTGGATTCTGATAATTATACAGAACTATAATCCATATTGTCTTGCCAATTGTTTTAATCCCCATGTTTTTATAGTTGCCTAAGTGGTGTCTAAATTTTTTTTTCTCTACAACAACGGGATGATTAACTGTCACACGCTTTTCTATAACATTGGAAATTCATGCACTTTACACTGATTTTAACTTGGCTTGACTGCAATGATTTTAATTAATTGTGCAATAAAAAATTATCTCTTATCTTATCTTGGGGTGTTGGGCTTTGTGTGTCATGCAAGCAATGTTTAGTTGAATTCTTGCCTCAAGAGGGAGCCAGTTTAAAGATTTCAAATCAGGTGTGATGTGGTTGTAGCGTTTGGATCCGGTAATGAGCCTCGCAGCTGAATTAAGTGAAGTCCTGAAGGGGGCCAACTTTGATCTTGGAAGGCTCGAAAGGGATGCATTTCCATAGTCCAGCCTGGAGATAACTAGGGCTTGAATCACTGACTTGAAGTCCTCAAAGGGGATGAAGGGTTTCATTTTTCTTAGGATGCTCATTTGGAAGTTAGCTGCTCTGGTAGCTGCGCTGATGTGTTTCTGCATGTTCAAATTCTTGTCAAGTGTTATTCCTAGTGATTTCGTGGAGTCAATGACCTGTGGGATGCAATTGAGGGCTGTTAGATGTTACAACCATTCCGCAATGTCTAGTGAATGTTTGGGGGGTGAAATTCAGAGGAATTCTGTTTTGATAGTGTTTTGTTTGAGGTGGTTGTAGGTCAGCCGATTCTGAGTTTTTGTAAAGTTGCATTAAGAGAACTTATATCTTCAGGAGAGGAGATTTTAAGGTAAAGCTATGTGTCATCCGCGTACATGTGATACTTGATGTTAGATGCTTTCAGAATTTCAGTTAACGATTCCATGAAAAGGTTGAAGAGAGTGGGTGATAGCGAGGAACCCTGCGGAACACCTAGTGTGACAGGCGTGGGGTTAGATAGGGAGTGGTTTATCTTTATTCTTTGGGATCTATTGTGGAGGAATGAGGCGAACCAGTCTAGGACAGGACCAGAAAGTCCCATCCTGCGTTCCAATAGATCAAGGAGGCTGTCATGTTTGACCGTATCGAAAGCTGATGAGAGGTCGAGGAGGATTAGAAGGCAGGATTCATTATGATGAAACATTTGCAGCACGTCATCACCTATGACTGATTGGCCCTGACGGAAGCCAGATTGGTATTGGTCCAGGAGCTGGAAATGATCGATGTGATTGCATAGTTGAGTGTGGACACATTTCTTGAGGAGCTTTGAAAGCGTCAGGATGTTGGAGATAGGGCGGAAATATTTAAGTGTGTGTGATAAGCCATGGGTTTCTTGAGAATGGGGGATATCTGTCCAGATTTGAGGCAGTCTGGTAATGATGCATTTACTATTTTGTTCCAGAGTGGGAGAAGAGAGGTTTTAATCTCCTTGAAGAGATTCGCCGGGAGAGGGGTAGCTGAAGTGGTTGGATGGTTTCAGTGTTGATAGGATTTTTAGAATGGTAGTTTCATCCACGGATTTGAATGAACTCCACGCCGCATTATTTTTGGGGGTGACGAGTGGACGCTCCAAATCCAATGGTGGGGTAGGGCTGATGTGTGACAGCCCGGGAGGAGAGCCATTTCAGAACGTGTCACTTTCAGTCTTTCCTGTCTTTCCAAGGACGAAGGAGGCCAGTTCTTCGCAGTTAGGTAGCATGATAGATCCAGATAGAGGGTTGGGTGGCCTGTTAGAATGTGCTTTGACAAGTTCAAACTGTTTTTTAGGTCGGTTCCTGGCATCGTCTAACTGTTTCCTAAAGAAGTTAGCTTTAGCGCTACGGATGCGTTTGTTGTAGATACTTCTCTACAATCTCAGGTGATTGAGGTGATCAAGAGTGGGGGAGACTCTCCATGAGCGTTCCGCCAGTCTTAGATTGCGTCTATCCGTGTTTAGGCTGCCATTGAACCAAGACTTAGAGACTTTTGTGGACACTCTGTTTAGCTGAAGAGGTGCCATATCATCTAAAATGTTTGCCATTGAATTGTAGTAATGATCCGTAAGGCCCTGGAAATCTGACATGTCTTCTGGAGAGTTTAGCATGTGGTTGCTAATAGATGTCAGTTCGTGCAGGTTTATGTCTCTAATGTTGCTTTTCCAGTGACGAGGTTTTTTAATTTGTGCCTTTTTAGAGGACATTGATTTTGTGATGTGGAAGGTGATGCAATTGTGGTCTGTCCAGTCACAAGGGACAATATATTCAAGTTGAATGGTGTAGGAGATCCCAAGTTGTGGGCAGGACTATCGCAGATCTGGACCAGGTTACAGTCAGATAGGAAGGTTTTTAGTAAGGGTGGGCGTAGTAGGCGGAGTACCACTACACGGAATTCTGCAGAGTTGAACAAAAACTCTGTGAACTCCGCTCCGCAACTCTGTTTCGTCTCATGCCAATTAATAAAACAAAAACCTCACATACTTTTGATAATATTATAGTCATTTCACAAAAGTGACAATGAAAATACAGCAAGCAGTGAGAGAGGTGATGATTTTGGGGTCCTCCCTAACCTAGGGAGAGAACCAAGCAGATGCCTTGAACACAAGGAGCACATCATGCTGAACGATTCGGTGGTGGTCCCATCCTCCTAGGACCACCCCAAGCACAGTTATGGGCAAAAATACAATCCCAACCAAAGGCCCTGCAAAGCATTATGGGACGAGATTCTAGAGTGCAGTGAATATTATAGTATTCAATATCGAAACATTCCTCAAGGGGCAGGCTCTCCCGGCTCAGCTGAGAGCTAATACTATAATATTCACTGCACTCTAGAATCTCGCCCCATAATGCTTTGCTGGGCCTTTGGTTGGCATTGTATTTTTGCCCAAAACTTTGCTCAGGGTGGTCCTAGGAGGATGGGACCACCACAATTGTTGAGCATGAAATGCTCTTGGTGTTCAAGGCATCTGCTTGGTCCTCCCCCTAGGTTAGGAGGGACCCCAAAATCATCACCTCTGTCATTGCCTGATGTTTTTCAAAGCTCACTTTTGTGAATTGGTTATATGCTTTTTTAGCATGCAAAGGTAACATTGTTTTATCATAGGGTTGTGGGTGCAGTAGCTTACTCCACTGTTTTTGCATGAATTCTGTGTTTGTGAAACTCCCCTATCTTTACATGCTAAAATGCATATAGTCATCTCACAAAAATGAAAATATAGTAAACAGTACCTTTAGTTAAACAACAAATAACTCTATCTTTACACATGCTAAAATGCATATAGTCATCTCACAAAAGTGAAAATGAAAATAAAGCAAGCAGTGAGAGAGGTGATGATTTTGGGGTCCTTCCTAACCTAGGGAGAGAACCAAGCAGATGCCGTGAACACCAAGAGCACATCATGCTGAACGATTCAGTGGTGGTCCCATCCTCCTAGGACCACCCCAAGCACAGTCAGTTATGGGCAAAAATACAATCCCAACCAAAGGCCCTGCAAAGCATTATGGGACGAGATTCTAGAGTGCAGTGAATATTATAGTATCCAATATCAAAACATTCCTCAAGGGGCAGGCTCTCCCGGCTCAGCGGAGAGCTAATACTATAATATTCACTGCACTCTAGAATCTCGCCCCATAATGCTTTGCTGGGCCTTTGGTTGGCATTGTATTTTTGCCCATAACTTTGCTCGGGGTGGTCCTAGGAGGATGGGACCACCACAATCTTGAGCATGATATGCTCTTTGTGTTCAAGGCATCTGCTTGGTCCTCCCCTTAGGTTAGGAGGGACCCCAAAATCATCACGTCTGTCATTGCCTGATATTTTTCAAAGCTCATTTTTGTGAATTGGTTATATGCTTTTTAGCATGTAAAGGTAAAATTGTTTTATCATAGGGTTGTGGGTGCAATAGCTTACTACCGAGTTTGTCCGTGTGTGAAACTCCCCTCATCTCATCCCAATTAATAAAACAGAAATCTCACATACCCTTAGTAAAACAACAAATATTTTTCTTTACATGCTAAAATGCATACAGTCATCTCACAAAAGTGAAAACGAAAATATAGCAAACAGTACATTTAAACAACAAATAACTCTGGGGCATATTAGCAAGACCCACGTTAAAATTATCGCCGTTTTAGCGGCAGGAAACTGCCGCTAAAACAGCGATAATGGGCTTGCTAATATGCGTTATGGAATTCCAATAGAAGCCCAGGTTAGCTGTGCAGGACATCTAACCTGGGCTTCTATTGGAATTCCATAACGCATATTAGCAAGCCCATTATCGCCGTTTTAGCGGCAGTTTCCTGCCGCTAAAACGGCGATAATTTTAACGTGGGTCTTGCTAATATGCCCCTCTATCTTTACATGCTAAAATACATATAGTCATCACACATAAGTAAAAATGAAAATAAAGCAAGCAGTGAGAGAGGTGATGATTTTGGGGTCCTCCCTAACCTAGGGAGAGAACCAAGCAGATGCCTTGAACACCAAGAGCACATCATGCTGAACGATTCGGTGGTGGTTCCATCCTCCCAGGACCACCCCAAGCACAGTCAGTTATGGGCAAAAATACAATCCCAACCAAAGGCCCTGCAAAGCATTATGGGACGAGATTCTAGAGTGCAGTGAATATTATAGTATCCAATATCAAAACATTCCTCAAGGGGCAGGCTCTCCCGGCTCAGCTGAGAGCTAATACTATAATATTCACTGCATTCTAGAATCTCGCCCCATAATGCTTTGCTGGGCCTTTAGTTGGCATTGTATTTTTGCCCATAACTTTGCTGGGGTGGTCCTAGGAGGATGGGACCACCACTGAATCGTTCAGCATGATATGCTCTTTGCGTTCAAGGCATCTGCTTGGCTCTCCCCTAGGTTAGGGGTGACCCCAAAATCATTACCTCTCTCATTGCATAATATTTTTCAAAGTTCACTTTTGTGAATTGGTTATATGCTTTTTTTAGTATGTAAAGGTTCAGTTGTTTTATTAAAGAGTTGTGGGTGCAATAGCTAACTCCGCTACGTGATGGAGTTTTTGCAAGAATTCCGTGTTTTCAATGTAATGCGTAGTTAACAAACCTCCGCTAGCGGAGCGTAGTTCATTGCCCACGGTTAGTTTTTACGTTAATCACTGCTTGATCGCAAGGGTCATTCTAGTGGAGGTTGAAATCACCAAGGAAGATTTGGGTACAGTGGGGAATGGAGTTGGTCGTGATGATTTCCATGATTTGCGCAATGAATGATAGGTTATCTCCTGGAGGATGGTAAAATGCATGTAGTTTGCAACTAGGTCTTTCCTTACTCAAGATATCGATGCCCAGGTATTCACACGAGGAGAGAGTGATGTTTTGAGCTTGCTTCACAGAGAAATTGATGCAGTGTATTTGCCTCCATCCTTGACCTTCACCCTCTGAACTTCTTCCTTTGGAAGCACAAGTTCAAAATGCTCACCCTGGCCCAAGTTTTGTCTGGCCTGGATCCAGGAGACTGGATGTGGCTTTGGACACCTACTGCCACAGTCTTGCCCTGCAATCCCACAAATATTGCCTGTGGTTTCAGGTAGGCCTGGAGCACTTTCAGTTGTCTGTGCTCTTTTTTGGGCTTACCAGTGCACATCGGGTGTTCACAAAGGTGATGATTGTGGTCTCAGGCCATCTGCAGACATTGGGAATACCAGTCTTTCCATGCCTCAACGACTGGCTTCTAAAGGCGGAATTACCTCAAACACTTCCAGACAAGCCAACCTGTTGACATCGTTTGATTTCACCATCGATGTGCCAAACCACACTTGGCTCCTTCACAATGGCTCCCCTTCATCGGAACCATCCTGGATATGGTGCTTTCCTGAGATTTACCTCTGCCTCAAGGAGTCCAGGACATTCAGGCTATGATCCCAATCTTTCAACCCTCAACCTGGGTATCAGTGAGAGTGGCCCTGAAGCTTCTTAGCCTCTTGCATCCAGCTTGTGGACCATACCAGATGGCACATTTGGGCTGTGCAGTGTGATCTAAACCCTCAGTGGGCTTGACTCCAAGGAAACCTGACCATCCAGGGGAATGGGTATAGGTTCTCATAGACAGCACAACCACCATGTGGTATTGCAACAAATAGGGCAGTGCGAGGTTGTGTCCATGTGCCTCTGGAAGTGACAGAACGCTCAGGAAATATCCCTGATCAGCCAACCCCTACCAGGATGTTTAAACGCCAGAGCGGACAAACTCAGGCAAGCAGATTATGAGTGACATTCACACTCAGACGTGGAACAGGGAATCTTCCAGCAATGGGGAGAACCCTAGCTGGATATATTCGCCACTGTAGAGAACGTGCAGTGTCCAAGCTTTTGTGCACTGGAGTTCCACAGAGAGGTCTCCTTCGGAGTCACCTTTTGCCTGAACTGGGCTCAGGACTTCTCTACGCCTTTCCGCAACTACTATTCCTGCCAGAGTGCTGAAGAAGATCATGAGAGACCGGGCCCAAGTTATCTTAGTTGCCCCTAACTGAACAATCTATACCTCCATGCATGGAGATTGAACGCCAATAAATAATGGCACTAGACCTTCCACCCAAAGTTGTTGGTGTAATTCTGGATGCCAGGCACCTCTCCACCAAAACTGTTTATTCAGAGTGCTGGGAGAAAATTTCTGCTTGGTGTTCCTCTTGTCATATCCAACCCTAGCAAGCAGCTGGTCAGACATTCTTCTGTTTGTCTTTTGTTAGCTCCTATGGACCTTGGCATTGCTACAGTTAAAGGTTATTTATCAGCCCTTTTGGACTTCCTTCGTTTACTGGATCAACCATCTCTCTCAGTCGCCCATTGCAATGTGTTCCTTCTTTTGAAGGGGCTTACCCACATGTTTCCGTCAACCCCATTTTTGATCGGTTAGGCGAGTGAGCGAACTTCAGGCATTATCTGCACTGTAGCCATATGATTAATTTTTCCCAGACATTCTGGTCCTGCAGAGAAGAGCAGCATTCCTGCCCAAGATAGTTAGGCCCTTCCACATGGGACAATCCATCACCGCCTGAGGTGGTTAGCTTCCCTGGCAGGTATGTGCTGGTGCAGTTTTGGTTAGCTTTGTAGGTGATGCATTTCATATTCAAGATGTTGCAAATTCAAGTGCTTTTGAGGGTTTCAGAGAAAAATGTTCAAAGACTTAGCGGGAACTATGTGACATAACCTTTCCTAACCAATGCTCAGGGGCCTCCTCCCTAAGTCAGTACTTCAAACTCAATGACAACACCTGGACCGAAGGCAACATGTGATTATACATTAAATGCTCACTCCCCACCTTGATTCCCCCCCACCCACTCACCACCTTCTGCCACCCAATCCCTTTTGAAAGCCCACTCTGGGAGAATCATCACCAGCTGTGATCCCAATTTCCCTTTAATCAATACTGAGATCTTTTGTTTCATTTTCTAATTACTTGTAGTTACTTTAGACACAAAAGGCAGCATAAATCTTGGTGTTGTCTCTTCTTGATGAATGTTGGTCGGTGATTTGATACATGCGCCCACTGATCAGTGCTGGAAGAGGGGGAAATTGTGATTAGCCCCGGATAGTTGGGTGCCAGTAGAATCATGCTATATGTGACTGTTGAGTACCTTTCTTTGTGCCAAGGGTGTGTTCAACATTCTTTCTAAAATGTTTAAAACACAATAAAGAATTGATGATAAAAAAACCTAAAGGCTTGGTTCAGTGCTTAGCTTTTTCGTTCCTTCAGGTTTACTAGGCTCAAAGTGATCAAATGTTTTTCTTTCAAACACGTAGGTAGGTCTTGGTGTCTCACTTTGTGACTGATGCATGTCAGTTTCAAATTAATTCTGATATCTAGGGGAAGAGAGGGCAGTGCTTTCATGATCTCATTTGTAGGTGCTTTGGCAAGTTGGGCGGTCATGGATGAGATGGCTTTGAGAGTGCTAGAGTTTTCATTGTAAGGCCTGCTAGTATTGTATCGCCCACATTGAGTTGGGAGAGCAGCAAGCCTGTACAGTGGACTTGAAGTCTTTGGCTGTGATGGAAAGTTTACATTTTCTGAGCTAGTGAGTTTGGAACAAAGTGGTTTTTGCAAATTTTGGTCGATAATGAATCTTAAGAAGTTTGTGTGAGTGACCGAGACAAGTTCTGTAAGACTTGTTAGCCAATTGTGAGCAGGAGATGTAGGACAGTGAGAGTAGAGTGAGGACAGTGGTGGGTTCAGAGGGGTTTAGTTAAGGGAGAACATGCTAACCGATTTTGAAGGATTTTCCAGGAATTGTTTTAGACTAGGATGTAAGATAGGTTTGCTATTTGGGGGTAAAGTTGGGTGTCATCACGTATTGATTTTTGTAGTATTATCCCTTCCATGTCTAGCATTGTCTTTTTTTCTCAAATGGGGATCTACATGTGATCAATGAAGAGAAGCATTTTACTTCTAGGCCTTCCATTTCCATTCTGGTGTATAGGATGTTAAACAGAGTTCCAGATTTCGATTTCCTGAAAGTCAAAGGTTGAGGTGATATTAATGTTGAGTGCAGTATAATTGGCATATGTTGGGTCTTGATGCTGTTGTCCGGCGGTAAGGATCTTAGACATTGAAGATGATAGTGGAGAGAATGGATCCCTGAGTTACTTTGCATGAGACAAAGAGTTTCTTGTATTGTGAGTTTTACACATGGGTGAATTTGTGGTGGTTGGTGAGGTGGGAGGTGATCCATTGCTGGACTCTATCAATCAATCAATCAGGGGAATTGTAAGCATACTACTCACCTGAGAGGGTCTCAAGGCGCTGGGGGGGGGGGTCCGCAGTTCCGTTAGTCGAAGAGCCTGGTCTTGAGAGCCTTCCTGAAGGTGTTCAGGGAGGGGGCACGTCTGATGCCGATCGGGAGCTCGTTCCAGGTCTTGGCCACGATGTAGGAGAAGGCTCTTCCCCCTGATCTGGCTCTGTGGATGCGTGGGGTTTTGGCGAGGGCGATGTTGGCGGATCGGAGGTTTCTATTGGGTACGTGGAAGGTGATTCTTTCGTTGCGGTATTGGGGTCCGGTGTTGTGGAGACATTTGTAGGCATGGGTGAGTATCTTGAAGGTGACTCTCTTCTCGTCGGGGAGCGAGTGGAGATTCCGTAGGTGCTGGCTGATGTGCTCGTGTCGAGGGATGCCGAGGACGAGTCTGGCGGCGGTGTTCTGTATCGTCTGGAGCTTGCGAAGTAGAGACTTGTTGATGCCAGCGTAGAGGGCGTTTCTGTAGTCAAGTCTGCTGGTTATAAGTGCGTGGGTTACCGTCTTCCTTGCCTCGGGGGGATCCATTTGAAGGTCTTACGGAGGATGCGGAGGGTGTTGAAGCAGCTGGAAGCGACGGTGTTGACCTGTCAGTTCATGGAGAGGGAGGAGTCGAGTACGATGCTGAGGTTTCTGGCGTGATCCGTGGGGGTCGGAGGGCTGCCGAGGGCGGTGGGCCACCAGGTGTTGTTCAATGCTGACGGGGTAGTTCCGAGGATGAGGACTTCTGTTTTCTCTGAGTTGATCTTCAGGCAGCTGTTGGCCATCCCAGATGCGACGTCCTGCATTCCTTCCTGGAAGTTGAGTCTGGTGGTGGTGGGGTCCTTGGTGAGGGACAGGATGAGTTGGGTGTCGTCGGCGTAGGATACTATGCTGAGGCCGTGCTGTCTGACGATGGCGGCGAGGGGGGCCATGTAGATGTTGAAAAGGGTGGGGCTGAGTGATGACCCCTGGGGTACTCCGCAGTTGATTTCCGTGGGTTCGGAGAGGAACGGTGGCAGTCTGATCCTATCAGAGAAGCCCAAGCATGATTCTAAGAAGCGGATCAGGGTCCAGTGGTCACCTGTGCTGAAAGAAAGAGATTGAACAGGATCAAGATGAAGAGGTAATTTTTATCATTGTCGAGTTCATCCTGGATTGCTCGGAGAGTATCCGATCTCACCATGTTCTGGTTTGGGCCAACTCTGAGGAGACCTGGTCCTGTGTTATGAAACCCTGCCTCCAACGATGGAAATGTACTTATGTTGTGCTGCACCTCTGACAGTAGTTTGGAAAAGAAGGGGGATAGCCCTCTATGAGGGAGGGTGAAAGAGGACTACAGAACGTGCAGGGACAGGAAGTAAAAGCACAGTGCTCCTGAAACTACAAGGCGCATGTGCAAAGAGAAGTGATCATTCCTCAAGGGCATGAGTGGGGAGGAGAAAAGATGCAACCCCCTCAATACAATAAGCTATAAAAAGGGACCCCCACCGCTGGAGGGGGCAAGAGACAGGAGGAAAAGAACTGCAAAACTTGAGTGAAATAGATGCTTGGTGTGAAGAGAGTTACTAGGCGGAGAGGAAGAAAGGGAGGAGAGCAGAGTGGAAGTTAAGGGATGCATCACCCCGTCAGAGACATGGAGAAGGAGTCTAAAAGGTGCAGCAGCATCAAAAGGTGCAGCAGCATCATGTAGACAAAAGGAAAGTGATACAGGGACGGACGTGAGGGAGGAGAGGAGATGAGGCACACTTTAAACAATGTGGGAGACAAAGGTGCAGGTTCCACAGAAAGTACATGGTGGCGAAGAGAGTGTGATGCAGCTGCTCTGTAAGGTAACGAGCCTTGGAGGAACAATCGGGAGAAGGAAAATGAGCTACATCCCACAATGATGGGAAGGAGAGATTGCTATCCCTGTCCGGAGGGGCCTTGTAAGAGGGCTGTAATATGCAACTTCCATTCAGAGGAGTGGAGACACAGCCAGCCGTCGGAGGAGCATGACCGAGGACAGAAAAGAGGTGCAGCCACCTTGAGAAAGACTTCATGTTACATCCCTGTGGCTTGGTGATGGATGTAAATCATAGCAGCAGCCCTGAGGACCATGAGGGAGGATGGGAGAAAGGGATGATTGACTCACATGCAGAGAATAGAGAGAAATACCCTTGGATAGTTTTATCTGTAACTTAAACTCTTTTGATAACTCATTTGCAATTAACGTTTCTACTTCTCACATATTGTAGTACTGAGTAGGCACAGCTATACCAGACCTGAGCCTGCTGGGCTGCTAAAAGAATGCATATAGTTGGTTACTACCTTTCCTATTGGTAGCCAATCACATGTCTGCATTTAAATTGTTTCTTTCTGAGAACAGGCAGCACTATACACAGGCAGCCCAGTTACATTGGTTTTTATTTGCTTCATTTACTTGGGTATGGAACTGATGTGCCACCCCTTGTAGGGAATGGGTTTAGGCTGACAGTGAAGGATGCAGGATGGGGTGGGGTGTAAATGGGGAAATAAATACCTTGGGACAAGCTGAGGTCTTTGGGGTCCTCTTCTAGTGGGCTCTGGCTCCAGTATCCCCTGCTGCCTACAAATAGCAAATCACAAGGAAGATGCTACTTTGAGGCAGGCAAGAAGCTTCTGCCAATCAGAAGCCGGGATAGGGTTGCACGTGGGCCCTCATTATCTATCCCATCTTCTTAGAGAACGTAAGAGTGCTTGATTGACAAACCCATTCCTTTAGCTGTAGCAGCCTGTCGAGCACCAGTACTTGGAGAAGGGGGAAGTAATGTTGGACCACCCAGGCTGCTACTGCCCAGTCCAAACCTTCCTTTGTGCAGGGATCATAATTCCAAGTATTGCACAGTTTATGCTACACACAGTAGGTATTGAGTGCAATAAACCATCACATCAGCTAGTTTCCCTAAGTCAATTTTGGCAACAGCAAGGGCTCCAAATTTCTTGCCACCTTCGGGGCGCTATCCAAGCGAAGTCCGCTCTGTAGAGACAGTCCGGCCCAATGCAAGCATTAATGCTTTTGATAGCTGTAGCAGATATTAGGAAAATGTGTGCAGGAAATGCTAACGGGGTGTGGAGAGGGAGAGTTTGGGCTGACAGTGAAGGACTCACCATGGGCTGGTATGCAGTGGAGAGTTAAATACCTTGGGACAAGCCAAGGGCTTGGGATTCCTCTAAAACGTTGATAAAAGCCCCAAGATTCAGGACTTCTGGGGTGCCTGCAAACAGCATGCCACCAGGTAGATGCTTCTTTCATATGGTCGAGAAGCTTCTGCCAATCAGAAGCCGGGATAGGGTGCAAGCGGACGCTCATTATCTATCTCAGCTTCTTATAGGACATGGGAGTACTTGAATGACAATTTCCTATGTTTAGCTGTTGATAATTCCAAGTAATGCAGAGGTTATGCTACACATAATAGTTATTGGGTGCGATAAACCATCACATTGGTTATTTTCCCTAAGTCAATCTTTGCAGGTCAATCCTGCTGAAATGTACTAGGCAAAATGTCTGCTAATTACCCAGACATGGGATTCAGTACAATGATCAAAGAATTCCTCATGTTATGTTAATTGTTTGCCCCTTCACACCGGCACCAGAAAATCCTCCCTTAAGGTGTTAGTTCTGTGCTCCAAACCTCAGATCTCTTTCATCCATTCCTCTATCTTATGCCCCAAATGTTCCAAGCACAGTCTGTTTCCCAATAAGAACAGATGCGCCCCATCATGCCTGAAAAGTTCACTGCAGTTGTACACAATTTCCTTATGCTGTATCACCTTTATTTCCATGGCATAACAGAAACTTCCCATCTCCCCTGTTGACCTCCTTCCTTGCCCTATCTCAGCTGGTTTTCTCACCCCTCTCCACACTTGCCCAATTTCTGTATCCCTCACAACAACACCCCCTCAAATGTTTCTCCTGCACAAACCCAAAATCTTTCTTAATCATCTTGATCAAATCTTGTGGCAGGAATCAGGTTATTCTCACTCAAATGTAGCATTATCATGCTGGGTTTCAGTCGGCCACTTCTCTTGCAATTCCCTTAAGGTGGGCAGCAACCGCCCCACCACTTCCCAATGAAGCCGAATCATTGTATCACCAACCTACCCGATCCAAACCCAGATGTTGACCACACAACTGCTTCCTCGCTTGCTCCCCTGCCAGCCTTACCACCAAATGCCTGCAAATTCAAATCTCCTTCTTACTCCCAATCTCCATATCCCTGAAAATGAACAAAAATATTGCTGTTCCCCCAATTTTTGTCTCTAAATGTCACCCTCTTGCACATAACCCCACATGCAGTAACTCTTCTGTTGCCCCAATTTCTTCAATCTGGTATTTTAAGAAGTATTTTGAAGTTTACTTTGCTGGATGATGTCATCAGTGATGTCATTAGTGATGTCATCAGTGATGTCACTGGCCATGTCATGAGTGATGTAATATGTGAGGTCACAAGCAGTGCATTTCGGGGGGCGTACGTTATACTTAGCTCAGGTAACTATAACTGCTGATTTTCTATGGTTTTGGGTGTGTAAATTCTGAACCTAACTATAACGTCTCTGTAAACTTTGTTTTTTTTATTGAATATATATATATATATATATATATATATATATATATATATATATATATATATATATATATATATATATATATATATTTAACCGGCTGGTCTTCAGAGTGTAAGACATAAAAAAGTGCAGTCACTATTAGTATTGCACGTTCTAGGAAGCAGGAATCATGGTATTTAAAAATGAGCTGGGTTTGCATGAATAACGCTAAGAAAGTTGAAATTGTTACAATTTTAAAGAATGCTGTATTTGCAGTTTTCCTTTCTTTCATGTTCATGCATCACGTGATTTGCTTACACTATAAAAGGTGAGCTTACTATGGCGCCCAGTTTTTGTGACAAAGGCCGGTGCCTCGGCCGAAACGCGCCATGTTGGCTAAAATTGTGGAATAAAAACTTGTGGTTTAGTAACTGGCATCCCGTGTTGTGTCAGAGCCTGTCTTTATTCATGGACGGGTTTGGCTGGTATATATATATATATATATTTTTAACTTCACATTTTACTACACTAAAATCCAAAACCCAAAAAAACAATTGAAATCATTTTTGAAAATAATAGAAATAAACATTTAGCAAATAATGCTGAAACGTCATTAATTTTCAACTTAATTAATAAAATCAATTACCTAATTAACGAAATGAATAATCTGATTACCTAGTTAAGAATTACAACAATTAATTACAATTTAATTTAAAGGTAACTATTAAATAAATGACAATTAAAATGATTTACATAAACAATAACCAAATTAAAAAATGAAAGTAACAAAACACAGAGAGGCGTTCCGTGGGTGGATGCGTGGGTGTTCCCACGCATCCACCCACGGACTTTGGCACATTACTGGTAGACCTTGGAATGCATCAAAATGCTACGCCTCCCCAGGTGAGGCGTAACGAGTAGAAATATCTTGATTTCTCCTTGTTTTTTCTTCTTTCTATGTGTGCTGCATTCTGCATCCTGCAGCACACATAGAATGGGGAAAAGGCCTCAGAGGATTGTTTTTGTGCAGGGGCAGGAATGCGCTTACAACGCAGGCACCCTTGCACCATGGTGCACGATTGCCTGCATTGGCGCCAAGCAGCACATTGTGCGCCAGCACAGAGGAAAGACAGGAATGCACCGTATAATGTTAAATTAGGTGCATTCCTGCCCTTTCCCTGTCATGTAGCATAGCAAGGTGGCTTGTTACGCTACGTTATGGGATTTATTTGATACATATGCCCATAAGAGGCATATTTGTCGAAGGTTTTGTGTTGCCCTTGCGCCACGCAAGGGGATGCAGGGCGACGCAAAACCTAGAATGAGGTTTATCAAGCCATTCAAGGCCACCTTGTGTGGCCCTGCAGTGCTTGGTAAATATGGAGTAACGCAAGGCAGCGCCTGAGCCAGGGAGCTGTTCCTATGGGTGGAGCGCGGGTGTTCCCACGCATCCATGGGTGGAGCGCGGGTCTTTCCACGCATCCATGGGTGGAGCGCGGGTGTTTCCACGCATCCATAGGTGTAGCGCGGGTCTTTCCACGCATCCATGGGTGGAGCGCGGGTGTTCCCACGCATCCACCCATGGATTTCGGCGCATTCCCAGATTTACCATGAGTGGTAGACCTGGGAATGTGTCACAATGCTACACCGTCCTCGGAGAGGTGTAACGAGGAGAAATATGTTTATTTTTCCTCTTTTTACATGTGCTGCACTTTGCATTGGCGCTTGGCAGCACATAGATTGCCAGAACAAGGAGAGGAGAGGAATGCACCATATAATGTTAAATATGGTGCATTCCTGCCCTCTCCCTGTCACGCAACGCAGCACAACAAGGTATTGTTATAACCTTCCCTCAATTATTATACCTCACATACTATTGTGTTATGTTCTTCCTATTTGGTATGTTCCTTCTCCCCCTCCCTGGATGGTTCCTCCCTGAGAATGCAAGCAGGAGTGGACCTTAGAATGTTGAGATTCCTTCTTGAGGAGTGTTAGGCTAGGCAGTTGGAGGAACTGCTCTTTGAAATAAACCCACTACTTCTCCAAACTTATGCCTCTTGGATTCTTTCTTAACAGGTATCTTGCCCCAAATTTTTTAATCTTATTTTTGGCATTACAAAACATCTGATCTTTGGAGTTAGGACCACCATTGAAAGATAGTCTGTGGCGAAAAAGACGTAACATGGACTTTTTTTTTTAAAGATATTTTTATTGGCATTTTATATAATTCGACACTTTAAGTACACAAAGGATAAGGGGAAAACAAAAACAAGTTACAGCATCCACTACTGTCTACATTCGTGGGTACTTGCTCCACCAAGACAGGTATATTGTGGCAACTATATGGAGAGTCGTCCAATATCGGCCCATCTTATGCATACATATTTATAATTGTAATCACATTATGCCATTGACAATGTACAAACCCAAGAAAAAGGGAAAAGGAAGGAAAAAGAGAAGAAAGAACGACTAACTAGTGCAGAGGAGTGGTGTGAATAAGTCGGAGCACTGACATCTAATGGGGTTGAAAACATAACCAACCCATGAGCAGGTCCGGTCGAGGGCCCCCCCCACAACTAGCATCCCTCCTGCATCTAGCCAGACACTCCCGGAGGCATCTCAAGCCCATGCGCCCCCTCCCCATGGATCAAACCCCTTGTGTGCCAGAGGGCCCCGGTGGAACGACTTGTGCCACGGCATCTATTTGTGATTCGTGATCCGACTCTCCCCCCTCACTGCCAGATCCCGCCGGTTTCTCCCATTCAGCTATTGCTTCTTTCCATTGCTCAGCAATCGGGTGCATTTTCACTCCCCTGGCCTCCTCCCATGCCAACGCTCTGCCCTCTGCCCCCACCCATGCAATGACATCCCTGTTCCAGGCTGCAACCTGTGGTCCCCTCGAGGATTTACACTCCATCGCTATCCTGCGCTTAGCAAGGCTCAGCGCAAGATCTATCAAACGATTCCCAACTTTGCGCTTAGGTGGCCTGGGGAAGAGACCCAGCAGGCACGTCTGGATTGTTAAGGCCAGCTCCCTACCAAGCACATCTTTGATCTTGACCAACACCGCCTCCCAGTAAGGGCGCACCCATTGGCAATCCCAAGTCATGTGGCCAAAGTCAGCATCCGGGTGGGCGCATCTAGGACACTGTCGCACCTCCCCTCCATGTGACACGAAGTAACATGTACTTTCATATTAGAATTAGCTAGTTAATATACTTAACTCAACAGAAAACACCACACAAATATTTTGGGCTCCTGCAAAACTATAATGCCTAAACTTGAAGGCAAGTTATGCTCTCTGGACCTACAAAACACCAAATAGCATATGGAAGCATATGTTTTATGAAAGTATAACATATCTTATTTTGGGGCAAGACTTGTGAGGTGAGTCTCCTTCTTATTAGGGACATATATCAGTCCCCCCAAGCCATTGCTAACGCGAACCTACGGTGATCCAGTGGATCCTTTGAGTAAGCTTCAGAAACAATTCAGCAGTTGCCAAAATAATCCTATTAAGCAACTGGAAAATTTAAATTATGCTGAATATTGATGAATGGATTGCACGCAGGCTGATATGAAACAACTTCTATGTAAGAATAGAGACTAGGGGCCAGATGTACAAAACCGCGGGTTTGTGATTTCCTAATAGCACATTTTTACGATTCGCTATTAGGAAATCGCAAACTGCGATATGCTACAGTGTGTTTAGCTCTTCGATTCCCAGATGGGTCGCAAGGGACCTGCCTCATCAATATTCATGAGGTAGGATGCCATATGTAACCCATTGGGAATAGTCTGCACTCACAGGGATGGTGGCCTGCTGGGATCAGCAGATCACCAGGTATGTGATTGCTTTTTAAATAAAGCAATTTTAGTTTTTTGAAATGCAGCCCGTTGTCCTTAAAGGAAAACGGGATGCATTCAAAAAGAAAAAGAAAAAGTTTCTTTTTCATTTTTAAGAGTAGCCAGTGGGCCGAGGGACCACAGCCTGCTCTTAAAAAATGTTAGTGCCCACATTCACAAAGGGAAAGGGGTTCCTTGGGGACTCCTTCCCATTTGCAAACGTGTTACCACCTACTTCATGGAGTCGGTAAAATATGAATGTTTTGCAACTGCATTCTGGTCGCAAAACATTCATACATGGCCCTGCGACTCGCTATTAGGAAGGGACACCCTTGAAACGCCCCTTCCTAACACCGACTCGCAAACCCTATTTTGTGAGTCGGTAATAGGTTACCGACTCGCAAAATGGGTTAGTACATGTGAAAAGGCTATTTAGCGGTCGCAAACAGCTTGATTCTCGATTTATGACCACTAAAAAGCTTTGTACATCTGGCTTATGTCTATTCTTTTAAGGCAATAGGGCTATTTTGTTTTTTTTTAGGGGTTTATATGTACATTTTTCTAATTGCCATTTGAATTAACAGTGTTATATTTTTTAATGTATCTATCTCTCTCTCGATTCGTCTCTTCTCTCTTTTCCCCTTACTTCATACGTGGAGTATGTATTATCTACTTTTTATGTAGGAAAATTACTGTTTCCAAAGGTGCTGTTGTACGTAATCTAGTGGAGTGTTTGCATGTTTAAAATAAAAGTTATTTAAATATAAGTCGCTCATTTTAAATGTTTTGTTGTTATGCTGAAAATGAGTAAAACAGAAAGCCCTTATTCTAATTTTGCTGCAGGAGACAAAGAAAGATTATGTCATAAGTTACGGCGTTTACATAGTGCTCACATTTCAGCTAATGGTCTTGCATGATGCTTTGTACCTGGGAGATGCACTAAAGAATTCTGTATTCAGTATTGAAAGCTGACCCCTGGTGGATGTGTCATTTCAGATGGAGATGTGGATGAGTCTAAATTACAAATCGTCCACTTTGGCGCTAATGGAGAGATAACTCTAGAAGACCCAAGTGAAGTGCAGGCCTTCCATGTTGTATTGAGGAATCCTACATTTTCTCCAATCGGTGTGGCACTGGTTTGGGAAGTCATCTCATTATTTTGGAGGCCGTTCCCGTTCTATGGACAAGCTCTACTGTATTGGGCAATCAAAGCCGCTGATATAACTCTTCATCTGTATCTGATCCCTGATGAGGCGCACATAAAAAAGGTAGGGTCAAGCACAGATCTTTGGTTTGTTTATAAATGATTCCACTTGGACACATGTGTCATTATTGTGTTCATTTGTTCTATAGAAAACTCACCACATCATAAAATTGCTTCATGGGTGGTAGGTGAAGATGTGGTGCAGAGCAAAAAGACAGGATCTCACCCTGCAGTGTTTGTAAAATTAGAAATCACTTTGTTGTACAGTAGTTGCATTTGTATAAAACCTAATGCTCTTGACGAGACTCAGAGGTGCATTTGGGTGAACAGTTAGCAACCTGCAAAGTGGAGCAGAGAAGACTGAGAGATACATTCACATTTGCTGATACTTCCCATCTTTGTGGACAACTGAATATGCTTCTTTGGTGCTTATGGTCTGGTACTTCCTTGCTGTAGGGAAGTCATCTGCTTGGGAAAAGCCAGCTCCCTGTTGCCTTCCTGAAGTCCATTAGATATTAGATGTTTCTTATCTTTTCCAGGAGAGAGTTCCAAAAATAGTGGAGCTTGAACTGAGGAGGAGGCTGCCAGTCTAGAGCACAGTGGAGCACTTGAAGGGCTGGGGTGATGTCTTCATATAGGCTTAGATTTAGCAGTTCTCTGGCTGCTACATTTTCTATTCTTTGTAGTCTTTGCACTAGAGTGTTTTTGTTTTATTAGTATAATACTTTATTCAGACACTTAAGTCTGTTGAAGTGCAAATAGTATAAAAACATTGTAGTTTAAATTATACTTAAAAGTGCAACCTTGAGAAAACATTTATCATACTTAATGTAAACTTAGGACACAAGGATCAATCAACTCATGCAAGGTAAAATACATCTGCTAAAAAGGGAAGAGGCTGAAAGAGATATTAAATATATAACTAGCTCCCAAAGTGATTTGCACAGATACAACACTGTGATACGTCTCTGAATCGACGGAGTGGAGTGCTACTAAAGTATAGATTGAGGTATAGATAAATATTAGTATGAAGGAGCCACTCTCAGAAGCAACGGAGCAAAGTGCTACTAAGTGCAGATGCGTGTAAATGTGAAAGGGCCACATAGACATGGCTTTGAAACAAGGTATGTACTGACCAATTAGGGTTTAGTATAAGAAGCCATTAGGGCACTCCCTAAGGTGTTTCCCAAGGTAGGCATTAAACAGAGATTTACCAAACGTGCCTGTTTACCTATCAGCAATATCGTGCTTAAGGACTCAGGTGCAGAGAGGCATCAACCACCAGCAGGCATCAAGAGGCACACTTGAAGACAGGTTTATTGAGGGGGGGTGGAGGCGGGAGGGTCCGGGGCTGAACTCCGCTCCGCTGCGGAGTCTGAAGTTTTGCATGAACTTCGCGTACTCCATGGAACGCGGAGAATGCAAAAATCCGCAAGCTCCGCCAGCGGAGCGGTAGTTCCTGCCCAGGGTTAGTATTGGCATTAAATCCAGTGACACGCACACTTATAATCTACCATGTCCTGCCCCAAGCATGGTCAGTGATATGCACACTTGTGCAGTTATATTTGAATTTTGCTGATATACTCAGTGATACACACACTGTTTTCTAGGCGTGTCCTGTTTCACGTTGCCTTCAGTTGTACATCACCATCAGTGACACGCACACTGCTAAGATCCCAACTCTTGTTGACATTATTAGTTATACACTATTGTGTAATTTTTTTTCGTCTCTCTTATAAGTTACTGACACTTATTTAGTCACATAGGAAAATGAGTGTGGACTCATCTATTGTTATGCCCCCACCTTTCCTAGTGATGTCGGGTGAACCTCTTATTGAGTGTGAGGACTGGAAAGAGTGCTTCGAAAATTATTTATTGGTCCTAGATGGCTCCAGATTTCCAGCTGTGAGGAAGAAAGCGTTGTTGTTGGGGTGTTTGGGCAAAGATGGTCAACATCTCTTCAAATCCTTACCACCAGCCTGGAATGCTCAAGGTGAAGATATTGAGGATGTTTACAAAGAGGCTGTTTTACGGTTACTAACCAGGTTTGCGAAGCAAGTAAATGTGGTCATGCGACGTCACAAGTATTATACGCAGCCACAACGTGCTGAAGAGTCAATAGATGATTTTATAGCGCGGTTGAGGGAACTATCTGCTAAGTGCCAGTTTGGGTTGATGACCGAGGAGATAATAAAGGATCAACTCATCGTGCAATGTAATAGTAAGAAAATCCAAGAAACGTTATGGGCTGCGAAAAATCCCACTTTGTAGGACGCTGTGGCTATTGCAATGATGGTGGAGGAGTCGTAAAGGTGTAGGAGGGAATTGAAAAACATCAATTTAGACACTAGGCCCAGTGACGTTGCCTTATTGACTGAGGATAATGATTAGGGGTGGGCAGAAAACTACGCTCCGCCAGCGTAGCGGATAAAGCCAGCCACCCCTGCTCCCCGGCCCGGTCCCTGCTTCTGAAAGCAGCCAGGCCGGGAGAGCCTCCCGGGCCCCGGTGGACCCCCGACACCAGCGCCCGGACCCTGGACTGGCTTCCAGGACGGGGGGCTCCCGCAGCCTGGGACCCTGGGATGCAGCACGAGCCCCGGGCCCGGTCCCAGCTTCCGAACCCTAGCCAGGCCGGGAGAGCCTCCCCGGGCCCCGGTGGACCCCCGACACCAGCGCCCGGACCCTGGACTGGCTTCCAGGACGGGGGCTCCCGCAGCCTGGGACCCTGGGATGCAGCACGAGCCCCGGGCCCGGTCCCAGCTTCCGAACCCTAGCCAGGCCGGGGAGAGCCTCCCCGGGTCCCGGTGGACCCCCGACACCAGCGCCCGGACCCTGGGCTGGCTTCCAGGACGGGGGGCTCCCGCAGCCTGGGACCCTGGGATGCAGCACGAGCCCCGGGCCCGGTCCCAGCTTCCGAACCCTAGCCAGGCCGGGGAGAGCCTCCCCGGGTCCCGGTGGACCCCCGACACCAGCGCCCGGACCCTGGGCTGGCTTCCAGGACGGGGGGCTCCCGCAGCCTGGGACCCTGGGATGCAGCACGAGCCCCGGGCCCGGTCCCAGCTTCCGAACCCTAGCCAGGCCGGGGAGAGCCTCCCGGGTCCCGGTGGACCCCCGACACCAGCGCCCGGACCCTGGGCTGGCTTCCAGGACGGGGGGCTCCCGCAGCCTGGGACCCTGGGATGCAGCACGAGCCCCGGGCCCGGTCCCATCTTCCGAACCCTAGTCAGGCCGGGGAGAGCCTCCCCGGGCCCCGGTGGACCCCCGACACCAGCGCCCGGACCCTGGACTGGCTTCCAGGACGGGGGGCTCCCGCAGCCTGGGACCCTGGGATGCAGCACGAGCCCCGGGCCCGGTCCCAGCTTCCGAACCCTAGCCAGGCCGGGGAGAGCCTCCCCGGGTCCCGGTGGACCCCCGACACCAGCGCGCGGACCCTGGGCTGGCTTCCAGGACGGGGGCTCCCGCAGCCTGGGACCCTGGGATGCAGCACGAGCCCCGGGCCCGGTCCCAGCTTCCGAACCCTAGCCAGGCCGGGGAGAGCCTCCCCGGGTCCCGGTGGACCCCCGACACCAGCGCCCGGACCCTGGGCTGGCTTCCAGGACGGGGGGCTCCCGCAGCCTGGGACCCTGGGATGCAGCATGAGCCCCGGGCCCGGTCCCAGCTTCCGAACCCTAGCCAGGCCGGGGAGAGCCTCCCGGGTCCCGGTGGACCCCCGACACCAGCGCCCGGACCCTGGGCTGGCTTCCAGGACGGGGGGCTCCCGCAGCCTGGG
>CAWUFW010000931.1:832500-857500 GCA_963921515.1 Calotriton arnoldi
GCTGGGATCGGGGAGGCAAATGAGCCCTCATCGGGACTTCCAGGGAAGCCCGGCCATCTGGTCACCCCATAGGAAAGCATTGGGTGCGACCAGATGGCCGAGGGAAAAGGTGCGACCAGATGGCCGGGCATGAAAGGGAAGCCATCTGGCCGCTCTGTGCCCCAACGAAAGAGTGAGTGGGCGCCGGGGCATGGGGGACCGGAGGCCCAGGGCCCCAGCTGGGCCCCAGCCATGGGGGCTGCGAGGGGGAGCTGACGGGCCCTCCGACCCGGGGCCCGCAGACACCTCGACAAGCATGCGAAGCGGGGAGGTCTGCACGGGACCGACGGACCCCCCGGCCCGGGCCCTTGGCATAGAGGCAAGGGCCCGGGCCTGGAGCACACGACCCGGGGCCCGGAGGGGCTCCTGGACCCAGCCGGGGCCCCTGGACACAGCCGGGGCCCCCGGGCCCAGAGGCGCAGGGGAAGCCTCCCTGGGACCACGGGACCCCCGTCCCGGGCACCCTGCCACGCGGCAGGACTGAGGACGGAGCCCAGGGTGGGGAGGCCGCCCTCCCCGGGGCCCTCAGGGGCCCCGGACGGAGCTCCTGAACCCAGCCAAGCGAGGGGGCTCCCCGGGCACAACGGAACCCCGTCTCGGACCTTTGGCATAGCGTCATGCCGGGGGACAGGGCCCAGGCCTGGAGCACCTGACCCGGGGCCCGGAGGGGCCCCTGGACCCAGCCGGGGCCCCTGGAACCAGCCGGGGCTCCCGGGCCCAGAGGCGCAGGGGAAGCCTCCCCGGGACCACGGGACTCCGTCCTCAGTCCTGCCGCGTGGCAGGACCCAGGACGGAGCCCGGGGTGGGGAGGCCACCCTCCCCCGGGCCCTCAGGGGCCCCGGACGGAGCTCCTGAACCCAGCCAAGCGAGGGGGGCTCCCCTGGCACGACGGAAGCCCGTCTCGGACCTTTGGCATAGCTGCAGGCCGGGGGACGGGGCCCAGGGCTGGAGCACCCGACCCGGGGCCCGGAGGGGCCCCTGGACCCAGCCGGGGCTCCCGGGCCCAAAGGCGCAGGGGAAGCCTCCCCGGGCCCACGGGACCCTGTCCCGGTCACCCTGCCACGCGGCAGGACCGAGGACGGAGCCCAGGGTGGGGAGGCCGCCCTCCCCAGGGCCCCTGGGAGCCCCTGAACCCAGCCGAGCAGGGGGAGGCTCCCCGGGCCCACAGGACCCCGTCCCGGGCATCCTGCCACACGGCTGGCCCGGGGACGGACCCCAGGCTGGGGCAGCATCCTGGCCTGTCCAGCTGAGGACCGCTAGGCCGAGAGGGGTTCTGGCGTGCCCTGTCCCTAGTAATCCGGAGGAAGGCCACCCTCCTTTCTGGTAACCCGTGTGCATCGCGAGACTGAGGGGACCCTGGGAACGGATGCACCCGACGTCCTGGAGCCCTGGCTGGGATTGGGGAGGCAAATGAGCCCTCATCGGGACTTCCAGGCCGATTGGAAAGCATTGCGTGCGACCAGATGCCTGAGGGGATAGGAGCGACCAGATGGCCGGGACCGAAAGGACGCCCATCTGCCCACCCCCGAGCCTTTGCGGTAGGGCTCCCGCCTGCCCTTGCAGGGTTCGGGGGCTCCGCTTCCCGGGTGCTCGGGGGACCCCGGCCGGGCCTTAGGCACGGGGAGGCCAGCCGGAGCTCTCGGGCCCGGACGCCCGGGGAGGACTGCCCAGGACCCGTGGAGCCCGTCCTGGGCACTTTGCCACACCGCGGGCCGGAGGAGGGAGCCCCGGATGCCTTGGGAGGTGTTGTCCGGGCATAGCCCATCTGGTCCCCGGCAGAGTACCGCCAGCCCGGGAGGGGTGTCCCGGCATACCCTGCCCCTAGTAATCCGGAGGAAGGCTACCCCGCTTTCTGGGAATCCGTGCGCACCGCAAGGCTCAGGGGACCCTGGGCGCGAACATGCCCGACCTCCTGGAGCCCTGGCTGGGGTCCGGGAGGCAAATGAGCCCTCATCGGGACTTCCAGGGCAGCCCGGCCATCTGGTCGCCCCATTGGAAAGCATTGCGTGCGACCAGGTGGCTGGGGTCGAAAGGACTCCCATCTGCCCGCCCCGAGCAGAGCCGAGCCTTCACGGTAGGGCTCCCGCCTGCCCACGCAGGGCTCAGGGGCTCCGCGTCCCGGGGGGCTCGGGGACCCCGGCTGGGCCTCAGGCACGGGGAGGACCATGGGAGCTCTCGGGCCCGGGCGCCCGGGGAGGACTGCCCGGGACCCATGGAGCCCATCCCGGGCACCTTGCCACACCGTGGGCCGGAGGAGGAGCCCCGGATGCCTCGGGAGGTGTTGTCCGGGCATAGCCCATCTGGTCCCCGGCAGAGTACCGCCAGCCCGGGAGGGGTGTCCCGGCATACCCTGCCCCTAGTAATCCGGAGGAAGGCTACCCCGCTTTCTGGGAATCCGTGCGCACCGCAAGGCTCAGGGGACCCTGGGCGCGAACATGCCCGACCTCCTGGAGCCCTGGCTGGGGTCCGGGAGGCAAATGAGCCCTCATCGGGACTTCCAGGGCAGCCCGGCCATCTGGTCGCCCCATTGGAAAGCATTGCGTGCGACCAGATGGCCGAGGGGAGAGGTGCGACCAGATGGCCGGGACCGAAAGGACTGCCATCTGCCCGCCCTGAGCCGAGCCATAGCGGTAGGGCTCCCGCATGCCCTTGCAGGTCTCCGGGGCTCTGCACCAGGGACCCTTGTCCCGGGCAGATGGACACTTGGCAGGCGGCAGGACGGGGGCTCCCAAACCCCAGGCCCTGACCGAAACGCAGTCCCCGGGGCCGGTCCGTGCTTCTCATCCCAGCCAGGCCGGGGAGATCGGGGAGCCTGCCCAGGCACGAGGGACCCCTGTCCCGGGCACACGGACCCTCAGGACGTGCGCTCGTTTTCCACACATTTTTTCCAAAGTTCTGCGTAGTGGCGCTACGCCAACTACGCCCAGCCCTAATAATGATCAAGTTTATGCCATTAAGGGTAGGACTCAAGGGACCAGGGGAAGTTCCTTTAAGAATAATAACACAAGGGGGATAGTGTCTGGGCAAGGGAGGTTTTCTACTCGCTCTTGCCACAGGTGTTGGAGCAACTTTCACATGGCTGATTCAAAGATGTGCTTTGCCATTGGTAAAGAGTGTCTCAAATGTGGAAAAAAAGGTCATTTTGCGTGTATGTGCAAGTTTGGGGACAAGCGGGTGGCTTTGGAGGAGGATGATAAATCGGAATTCAGGGTGCTCATGGTACATGAAGATAGCACTGAGGCAACTGGAGATGGTGAGAGGAGGAGGGTACGGCCAAAAGCAATTTTTGACATAAATGGGAAAGAGGTGTCCTTGATGGTAGACACTGAGTCCTTGTATACCATCATTCCCAAGGATTTATTTTTAGCCACTTGGCCGGAACATCAGCTTACCGTGTCAGATGTCATATTGAAGGGGTATCAAGGAGCAGATATTAGAGTTATAGGCTTCATGTCTGCATTGATCAAATTTGCTGGGAGACAGACGTCTGGCAAGGTCTATGTGGCTGCATAGGGACTTCCCATTTTAGGTTGGTCTCACCAATATGACCTCTACATCATGGTTAATCCAAGGCTCAAAACCAGGTGATGGTGATTGAAGATGACATGGTGGAGGTCGTCTTGTCGTGCAATAAGGAAGTCTTTGCAGACAGGATAGGTGTGGCTAAAGACTACGTACATGAAATAAAATTTAAAAACAATACGGTGCCTGTCATACATGTTGCCAGGAAGGTACCCATGGCTGCTAGGGGGGAGGTCAAAGAAATTATCAAACAGATTTTGGATGACAGAGTAATGGAAGTTGTGGAAGCGGCTGAGTGGTTATCTCCGGTTGTCAATACCAAACAATCAGGTTCTGTGTCGACTTGAGGAGTCTCAATGAGAGTGTCATTATGGACAATTTCCCATTACCTAATATCGGAGAGTTGGTGTTGACGGAGTCTAAGGGAAGGTATTTTTCAAAACTTGATTTGAGGAGTGCGTACCATCAAGTTGAGCTCCATGCAGATTCTAAGCACCTTACGTCTTTTATAACAACTGAGGGGACATTTCAGTTTTGCAGGCTTCCTTTTGGGTTGTGTTCAGCCAAGAGCGTTTTTCAGCGGTTGATGGCGGGAATCATGTCAGGGTTAGATAAAGTTGTGGTATTTCAAGACGACATTCTGATTTTTAGAGAGGATGTTGCTGATCACAACAAAAGTTTGGATGAGTTTTTGACACGGATTGGAGGTGCTGGTTTGACGGAAAAGTGTGTTTTTCTTGTTCAGGAAGTGGAGTATTTAGGCTACTTGATTACTAGGGATGGTGTAAAACCTAAAGCCAATTTGGTGAGTGCTATTGTGAACTCTAAAATCCGATATGACAGGGATACCCTCAGATCATTCATGGGTCTTGTGGAATACTATTCAAAATTTGTGAGGGATTTTGCGCACAAGACAGAGCCTTTAAGAGAATTACTGAGAAAAGGCAAGAAATTTGTGTGGGGAGATTCACAACAAACAGCTTTTTCTGTAATTTGGAACGAAATTGCTAAGGCAGATGTGTTGGTACAGTTTCAAGCTGAGTTGAGAACCATTGTTACTGTGGATGCAAGTGCTGTTGGAGTTGGAGCTGTTGGCACAGCAGCAGGGTATGGTGGAGAGAACTGTGCTTTTTGCTTCACGGTCACTGACAGATGCTGAACGGAATTATTCTGTCATTGAGCATGAAGCATTGACTGCTGCGTGGGCAACAAACCACTTCAGGGTGTTCTTATGGGGTAAGGCATTTTCTTTGAGATCAGATCACAAACCACTGCTAAAGGTTTTAGGTCCTGGAGGCATAAAAAATTGTTCGGTAAGATTGGCAAGGTTGGCAGTGAGGTGCAAGAGTTTGACTGTAGGTTGGAGTCCGTCCCAGGTTGGAAGAATAGAGTGGCTGATTGCCTGTTGACGTTGCCAGACAAAGCTGCAGAGGTTGTGGAATTGGCCGCTGATGAAGTAGTTGCTACATTGGAGGATGTTGTGGAGGCGTCAAAATGTGCCATTTCAGAGCAGGATTGGAAGTGTGCCATGGAACAAGACGCGACTTAGGTTTAATCATAGCAGAGTCTACTCTGTCACCACTGTGATTAAACCCCTCTGACGGCCCTGTGGAGTAAGGGCCATCAGAGGCAGACCTCTAATTCTGCCCACCTAATTTAATGGTTGGAATTAGGGTCAGTTTTCACTGCCCGTCGCCAAAAGAAACACCCTGGCAGAAAGGGGCAATGAAAATTGCTAAATGATTCCCTGGCCATGTGAGATGACTCCCATGGAGAGAGGAGCAGTTTCTTTTTTGTTTTTCAAAACGAAAGTCCCGGTTCCCATGACTGCTGTTCCTGCAAATGCTTTAGCAATGACCGCCAGCTTGGCAGTCATTTCTAAATTATGCAGGAGGCAACAGAGTAATTTACTCCATCTCCATGATAGAGAAAGGGGCAACCCGCCTACATTTAAATTAGGCCTTAAGTCTGTGAAGACCAGATTCTCCAGGCTTTGAAACAGACAAAACGATCAGCACAAATATACTGAATGTATCAGCAGTTGCCTTCACTCCAGAAGCAACAAGGCCAGCAAGGAATGTTGTGAAATTCGAAGAGTTTATGCCAGGTGGGAAAGAAATTAGAGTAGAAGACACAGATTCTGGAAGATTCGTGCAATTCCGGCCTTAGGGCGAAACTTAGGGGCCTATTTATGAGCCAGTTTGTGTCGTGTTTGCACCACGCAAAGTGGTACATGTGCGACGCAAGTGAGATTTATGAAGCCACGCAAGGCCACTTTCCACCACATTTTCCTCAGGTTTCTGGAGCTTCACATTCCTGTCTCTTCTTCTGCAGAACACCAGAGGAATGTATACATCAGGGCGCAAAGGAAGAGGTCTTTTTTAGGTCGAGCCTAGCACAGCGCGCATGCGCTGCTCTAGGAGATGACCTTTTGGAATCGGTCTGCACTGTTCTGAGACTCGTGCGTGTGGCTGGCATCCACCTTGCGGGAGCGAGCAGCGGCGCGCAGGGGCCATCTGTTTCTAATTAGCGGGGCAGCACTCGTTTCTTTGTGCCATCTCCTCGCCAATCGTGGGTGCAGGGCGCTGCCTCCAGACCCAGTTCCCTTAATCATCCGTGCCTTCCCCCAACACCTCCTACTTGCTGCTTCCGAAGCATCTGTTGGTAATTGTTCATGATTTTAAGCGCTTTTATTTATTTATGAACTGTGCCACTTTAACATTAAATTTAAGAAGCTAGCACAGCACTTCAACACACATGCCTTTACTTTTACACGGCACGATTGGTTTTGCCTTTGTTATCGCATTGTGAAGATTTCTAAATATCTTTCCACGGTGTTGCAGTTGTTGTTGTCAAACCTGCAACCATGGGTGATTAACACTCCCAGTGTTCGGTATCATTCCCCTCATGTGTTTTGCGGCGATTATAATGTGCATACCTTTATTTCATTCCGAGCGGTTGCTCTGGGCGTCTGTACTCTCGTGTGCCATTCTGAAGGCCTGAAAAGTATGTTTTCTCCACTTTCTGAGACTTGAGGAAAGGGAAAGGTTGGCAGATTTTGACCTTTCAGGCCAGTGAGGACGACTGACCTAGCAAAACGGGTGACACATTGTGAAAGTGTGTGACTTGTAGGCCAGGCAACTGCCATTAATACATATGTACAGGGCCCCTGGACTTATGAGGCAATAAAAGGGAAATTATGCATCATGATTTGTGATAGTATTGTTTCATTATTTTGTAATTTTTAAACAGTTTAACAGTGGGCAAAGGTTTCCCCTCATTAGTGCACTTTTTATTTAACAGTTCAATTTGCAATGGAACCAAAAGATCAGACCAAGAGTATGTGTTCTCACACAGTAGTAGGATGCTGACCAGAAACCTTCATACTACAGGTGTAAAAGTAATATTGTTCCTGTTTTATTTTCATTGTTTTTTGGAATCCCTTGCGATGACTATGCATTCTGCGCTATCTTATCCTGCACCTACATGGTTTTTCATTTTTACTATTAATAGAAATACAGAAAACGAGTTAAGCATTACCTTGAATTGCGCTCAGCATTTAATTTATTTATTTTCAATAACAATGTTATTCGAACCAAGGTATGAATAGTTCATGTTAAATAACGTGGTCCATGTTCACTGTTTTAAAATATAGTTGTGTGTCATAAGAGAATCTCGTCAAGCAGCGTAATTTCAACTGTTTACATTTCTCGTTGTAAACTTTAACATTTTTATGTCAACAGAGGTGCATGCAAAGCATTAACAGTTTTCCAATAGCACTGAAAGCTTTGGCTATTTAAAGTGGTAGGAAGTAGAGAGAAAAGGATTGTGGTTATTGGTAAATGATTGATGCAAAATATATCAAAGCTAAATGTCCACCTGGATGAGTAGGCATGCTGCAGATGTCCCCCACAGCAGCGGGTGTAACTTCACATTGTCTGCTTGGGTGCGGCAACAGAAATCTTGACAAGGTGACAAAGTAAATCACAGTCTTTTGCTGTGTCCCAGACATTTGGAGCTAAAGTCTCAAAATTATCCACCTAATGCCAGATATTCTGCCCTTTGAGAACATCCAAGTGAGTGATCCTTCTTAGGTCTGACATTACCAAAGACCTTTTGATTTTACTAAAATTACATATATACAACATTCATGCATATAGGTTTTTCAGCCAGTATGCTTTGTCCATTGGTCCTCTGTAGTGATTCTTATTCCACCCACTGCAGCACACAGCGTGGAGCAATGGGACAGCTCATCCGCACACAAAGTAGTTCCTGTCAGTGTCAGAGACTAGTGGCAACCAGTGCTTTAAATGGGCCGGTACTGTCCGGTACGGAGTACCGGCACTTTTTTATTTTAAGAGGGAGAGTACCGGCACTTCTCAAGAGAGGTGTAATACTTTTAATTGGGAGTACCGGCACTTCTAAGAAACAAGCAGGTACTCTGTTACAGAGTACCTGCACTTCTATTTTTCCATTTCAAGCACTGGTGGCAACATGTGATTTTTGAGACCAAAAAATATTTTTGCTTTCAGCAACCTATTTCTGGACTTCTGTGAGTGTGAGGTTTTCAATTGCTTACCATCTATCATGTATAGCTATTCAATCCCTGGCGGCACAGCACCCAGGATAATGTGCTGCATATCTAAACACTTATAAGGCCCCAAAGGCGAGACCTATTGGCTATACCAATGCTTGTTCTGTCATAGTTAATGAATGATTCTTGAGTTTCAATCTTTATCTTCTTCATACACTCCAACATCACCTAAGGAAAAGTTGGGAGTTTAAAAGGGTTGATTTTCCTAAAAAGTTGAAAAGGTTGTTTTTTACAACAATTCCACAATGTGTGCTAATAGGCTTAAATTTGTTACAGTGATTTTATCATCTGAAAATGGATCCGGACGACACACAATGATCGTTAGAGCAGTTTTGACCATTATCTTATTCAAGGCCCCGGGGTCAGCCAGAGTCCAACTAAGACTTCTGGGGGCAGAATTATCAATATTTGGCACAGTGCAGCACACCTTCATGCACAAAAACATTTCTTAGAGGCATTTTACTCTTTCCAATTATGCTACACTTAGAAAGAGGAAACAAGAAGGGGAGGTAAAAATATTTCTCCTTGTTGCACCTCTGTCGGGAAGGCATACAATTTTGACACATTCCCAGGCTAACTTGTCTTGCTAAATCCAGGATTGAGCTAAAAAGCATGGGTGGATGCATGGAAACACCAGCACTACACCCATGTAACGCCTTCCTGGCAGCGCAATGACTTGCACTGTGTTGCGTTACTCTGGAATTACTAAGTAATTTCAGAGCCACACAAGGTGGCTTTGTGTGGCTTTGTCAATCTCACGTAAGGACTTGCCTTGCGTTACCTTGTGTGATGCAAGGACAACACAATCCTTTGGTAAATCTGGCCCCTAATATCATAAAACAGCAATTTAAGATCGATATCTAAAATTATACTGGCAGTAAGGACACAAGATAAAAGTTTGTGGTCACGGTGGTCTATATCTATAAAGCAAGAGATCCTTTGGAACATGTAACTACTAACTGAGACTCTCTTCCCACAAAGGTATGCATGATCAAGCTTTAGGGAGCACACATCCCAAACTACTACACAAATGATGCACCCTGATGGATTGGATCAAGAGGGGTGGCCCTTTAATAATGGCTGGGTGAGGAGAAAGCATTGCTGGAAACCATCCATAGCATGATTTCACAGAATCAGGTTTCCCGGACACAAATGGTCTTTGCTGTGACATTACATACATACCCTGGGTATGGCTTGTTTTACAGGCTTACTTCTATAGATTCTTTGTATGCAAGGACTTCTCAGTAGGAGGAGCTGTGTCTGTCTGCTCAATACACATATATAGAAGAAATGTTTCCTGATACTAAAGCTGGAGCCTCTTTTTGTTCCCATTGAAGGGTGACCATTCTTGACTGTCCTGCTTGAATGAGAAGCCATCGATATTCAAGGTTAGAAGAGACAGTGAGTTACATCTGGGGATGCAATCTGTGTGAGGTACCAGCTTCACAGTCTCTGTTTCTTCAATTATATTACATTGAGAGAAGGACTCCTTGCTCTTCTGTTTTCTCTGGAGAGTTGGTTGTTGGCGTTGAGGTCAAAACAAACTTGAGGTAATCATGGTTGGCATGTTTGAAAAGTGCATTTCTTAAAGAATGAATAAAAGTTCTACATGTATTTTTAAAGAGCTTGTGGTTTAGGGGTCAGCGATTGTATAAGAGTGAAAGATGGCGATTGATGAAAGCCATACATGTCTCACTATCAGCCTTTAGCCATTGTTGAGTGGTGGAAATAACACCTGATGGCAGTAAGTGTGAACTTCCAATTATAACGTTTATTCCAAGATACAGGAGCCCACGTCCTGCATAACCTGCTTCCATGAACTCCAAGCTGCAACTGGCAAGAGTTGTAGTTGGAAACCATGGAGAAGGAATGTTGAACCATGAGGCTCATCAAAAGTAAACATGGTGCGAGGCAGTACATGCTGTACGAGACAAGCTTCTAAGTATAAATGAAATAAAGAAGGGATGAATGCAAAACAATGTAAATCTAAATAAGTCATACTACTACAGCCAACATAAATAGAATGTTTTAAAGTGGGCACCTCGACTATAGCTCATCCAGACTGGGAAAAAAGACTTTACTGGATCCAGCAGCCTCATCACACCACCTTGGCTCACAGCACTCTTGACTCAGTATTATCCTTCATCTGCCTTAAGCTAAAGGTGTGTTCATTCCCTCCTAATAAAATAAGGGGCTGCTGTCCATGCATGCTGATTGTGCGTGTTCACTTCTCCCTCCATCTGAAAGGCCCCTCCTGAGGTTCCTGCTGTCTCCCTCCAAATTCCCCCAACCTCATCTACTTTCATATCCTGGCTACTGTCCTACATCTGCCTCTACCTCCTGTGCAGACACCAGGCCCCCTGGCTCACGTGGTACTCCAGGTCTTCATACAAGTTCTTTATCCCACCATTAAAGCCCCAGGGGCCAAACTCATTACATGCACACAGTACTCATGACACACCTGTCTGCCTCCTGAAATCAAAACTCAATATATTTGCTCCTGTGACTCCTCAAAAGTTACATATTTTGGCTCCTGGTAAACCTTGACCCACCTTCCTTTCTTCTTTACCGCAAGTGCAACCCCCCTGAACACTTTCAGAATAATGCTTGGTTCACGTCTGTCCATATAGGCTCTGACGACACCAACAAGCATTGGACTCCGACGGATGCTGCTGATGTAACCAGGCAATCGGCATCTAATCCCTCACATATCTTCTTCCAGCTCTTCACTCTTTTACCATCCAGGTTGTAGTCCATATATATACAATGTGGTGCAAATGTTCAGCATTTCTGTATGAACTACTTAGTAATTAAATTACAATGCATTTTTTTTTTCAGAATTTGGAAAGATGTACAACTCATAAATGGAAGATTGATAAGCCCCATCAGACAGCGATGTTGTACTCTGGCAGTTGGTATACTGTAGAGAGTCAACCAGTTTCCAAGATTAACCCCAAGGTGAGTCAGATGTTAATTGGTAGTTGGTAATAACACATCTGGATAGTTCCAAAGAAATTCTTCTGAAGCGCGTTTGCAAGCAATGGGTCTAGAGTAGCCAGACTGAGACTCCTTACTGGACAGTTACACTCTGCAGAAAGCACTAACCTTGTGTTCTGGATTCAACCAGAGCGATGTCCTCTTCTACCCCTCGCCGCATCCACCGCTAACCACACTCTAAGAGTAGCAGGAGTGGGGAATAATAATAATAATACAGACACTTGTAAAGCGCGACAGCTACCTCAAACAGAGGTGGCCCGGCGCTAAAGCGGACAGTAGTGCAACGATGGACAGCTAAAAGTCATGCCCCGGGCCTTTAATCTGCCCTAAAGAGCCAGGTTTTAACCATTTTCCTGAAGAGAGTCTCTGTTTCTATGGTGCAGAAATTACTATGCAAGGAGTTCCACAGATTTGCTGCACCGAGCGTAAAAGATCAGCCCCCCATTCGAGCCTTCTTGAAACTGGGAATGCAAAGTAAATTTTGTGAATTGGACCTCAAGGATCTGGACTGCTTATATCCACGTAGTCTATGTTTTAGGTAGCTGGGACATTTACCATGCATGGCTCGGAATGCCAGCGTCAAGGCCTTAAATTTGATTCTTTTGGCCACTGGGAGCCAATGAAGCGCTTTTAGATGTGGAGAGACATGCTCGCGAAAAGGCACTCGCGTGATCAGTCTCGCAGCCGCATTTTGCACCATCTGCAGGTGCTTAATCAGGTACTTAGGCTGACCCAGGTAAAGGCCGTTAGCATAGTCCAGCCTAGATGTCACTAAGGCATGTACTATGCTTTTCCGGCACTCCTCTGGCAGCAGATGCAGAAATTTCTTCAAATTTCTCAGTTTACAGAAGCAAGTAGCTGTCACCTGACGTATCTGAGCCGAGAATGAGAGGTCAGCCTCCCACTTCACACCCAGGTTTTTTATAGTCTGCAGGGGAGGGTGGGGGACCCATTTCTATAGGCCACCAGAGATCCGGAGCTGGGGGTGGCTCTTTCCCGAAGAACAGCACCTCTGTCTTTCCTGCGTTGAGCTTAAGTTTGTTGTTGTTCAACCACAACGCAATGTCTTTCAAGCACCCCTTGAAACTCTCAAAGGCGACCTCGGTCTGCTCTATAAAAGTGAAGACCAACTGGGTGTCATACGCATAGGAGATCGCTTTTACCCCCAAGTTGGCTATCAGGGTGAACAATGGAGCCAGGTACAGATTAAACAAGAGAGTGCTCAGTGCTGACCCCTGGGGGACTCCACACCAGAGCTGTTTTGGCTTAGACAGAAATGGTTGGAGCGCAATCTTCTGTGTGCGATTATCCAGGTAGGATTTCAACCAGGCCAGAACCGTGCCTCCAATGCCCATTTCCTGCAGTCTCTCAGACAGCAAGGTGTGGTCGACGGTGTCAAATGCCGCCGACAGATCCAGGAGCACCAACATCGCGGATGCCCCTGAATCTGCCGCCTGTCTAACTAACTCAGCCACCTCCAGGAGGGCTGTCTCTGTACTAAATCCCGACCTGAAGCCAGATTGGGTATCGTGTAAAATGCCCTCCATCTCGATAAAGCTGGACAGTTGCTGCTGCACCAATTTTTCCAACATCTTTGCCGGTGCTGGCAGCAAAGAAATGGACCTGTAAAGGGAAGAGAGACTACACAGAAATTTGACACAATCACTGACATCTGCAGGTTGAAGTGGATAACTAAAGACAAGATGAGATAGCTTAATACCATGTTAAAAAGGTTTTGCATCAAACAGTAACAGTGGAAAGACATGCCTTGAAAGTATCTTTACATAGTGTTAGATAATCTTCCTCCTCTAAAGAAAAGGTAAATTCCTCTGTCAGCCTGGTGGAGGTACCATCCACCAGATTTATGAATGACCGCCAAGCTTACTGTCATTTCTAAAGCAATGGCAGAAACCACTGTCATTGCTTTTCACAGTTTGCTGCAGGGCTCTGAGAATGCTCTAGGCATATAAGGATCTCAATAGCAGCAATACAAAAAAATAAGAGAAAAGGATTTGATGACTAGACAAATAGTTTTGATCCTTTTCCCCATACATGGAAAAGCTTTGCAGCATCTATTATACCCTACACTAACCTAAGGATAGGGGAAACCCTATTGAATCAAAGAAACATGAAAGATGTCAGCCTCAGAACCTCTATAGAAGTTCTATAAGTAAGGAGTCATGTATAGGATAAAGCCACACAATCAAAGATGACAAGAGAGGTCTGTACCTCTCCAAGTCTAAAGGGAATCTGACTAAACCCAAGGTGAGTTCACTAATTAAATTGCACACAGAATATTCTCGAAATATGACCTTGTACACATCACAGTACTTTTCCAGTTCCCAAGAAAGAACTTTGCACCTTGAACACTACTCCCATATTCCAGTCTCCGCTTCCAAGGTGTTCTTTGGATTCCTCCCTTCGTCTGATAGTACCAACTGGTAATACTCCCTTTGTTCGTCATTAAAATCATTTGACCTTGCCAGTTCTTCCTCGCCTCACTATCTAGACACAATATATCAATAAATGTCTATTAAACAAAAATGACAACTGGTCACATTTATAAAGAAAGCATTGAACATACATACGATTCATTCTCACCAATCCCTGGTGAATACACTGCATTAAATGCATTTTTGCACACCACTTTACACTCTCAACTTATAGAAGATTAATAGCAGCAATCCAGATGTTTCTGAAAAGGAAAAACGTTAATATCACACACATATGTCATATCACAACACAATAGATGCACTTTCTATACCTTTAGTGCACTATATCTCATTAGTATTATTGCATCACACGAGTACATAAGGGCAAATGTAAATATATATATATGGCATAACCAAGCAAAGAAGGATGGAGCCAAAATTATGCTACTCCAATCCCCCTCTGATGGTGATCAAGCCATCACAGATTACAATTAGATCATTATCAGATTAGACTAATCAAAACCTAGTGGTATTGAGAATCTTTCGTTTGGACTTTTGCAAATGCTTCATATCATCATAGTATCTGCTATGACCTTCTTCTAATTCTGCATCTGCTCTCCTTCTCTTCACTCCCTGTACTTCCTCTCTAGCTTGTGCATGCTGATATCCTTTAAAGATCAGGTATAAGAATATCGCAGAAGGGGTGATTATCCAAAGAGGCTTCAAAATAGTGTCCAAAATTCCACTTCCCAAGCTTCCAAACCATCAACCTATCGAAACAAACCCATTTCCAAACACTTCCCAAGCACCTGTCTCTTCCAACTCTTCAAATCCTTTGCCAACCTGGATATATTCTTAATATATTTCTCCAGGTCCTCACTTTCATCCGGAATATAAGTACAGCATTGCTGAACTTTCAACATCCGGCAGACTCCGCCCTCATTCGCAAGCAGAAGGTCTAATACAAGACGATGCCGTAAAATCATAGACATTATCGCAATCATTTCAGTATTTACAAGTAACAACGAATTGGTGGTATTAGTAGCCAATTTATCCACTATTTTAGAGAGCTTTCTAATTTTCAGGTCATTCAGAATTACAGCTACAGATGTGATTATAACACCAAAAATATCTCCTACTACTTCGGCTGCACTAACACCTCGTTTAGTTCTGGATTTCTTTTCCCATACAGGATAATAAAATGTTCCACATAATAAATCTTTGGAAAAACTATGCCAAGATAACAAGTACCATGCCATTCATGTGGCAATTTGAAATATGCATTTTCTTCACAAATACAATAGACTCCAGGAATCACAGGATCCTGTCCCTCCAGAAAACGAGAATTGTTCCCTCTCTCTTCAAACCTTTGTTCACATTTGTTCTCCCCTAGAAACAATGGATCTATATAACTCTGATCAACATTTATACACAAGTTTCCTTTGTATTTCCAGTCTGAAACTAAGGCGGGTAAATTTCCTTTTTCCTGATGTTCATTTCTTCACTTCTCCACTTGTGATTTTTAAGGCCGTTATTAATTTCAGTTTTAGACTTTAGGTCTCTTCATCTATCCTCCACAAATATAAAAAACAAATTTCCACATCTGACATCGAACAAGTCAAATTATGTGCATATGCAGTGCTAGTGACTTAAGGGATACAAAATATTTGCCTGCAACCTCCACCTTTAAAATAAGGATTCTTATTTAAATGTTTGATAAGGGGAATTTGTGGAAGAAGTACATCATAATTTGAAAAATAATATTGAAAACTACCTTCTCCATAAAATATACTTAATAGGAGACTACAACAAATACCACATATCAGAGGAAGATGATGGTAAGTAATTCACTCTGAAGGAGAAGCGGGTAACTGAGTACAAACGTAACAACTCCTAGCATTCATCGTATTTATATACTCATAAAGCAATCTAAAATAAACATTCAAGGTATAATCCCCTCTTGATACATCTGTGTGTAATTTCGTAACCCCCCACAACTTCATGTCACTATCATAAGAATGTGGCATGGTAGGGGCAACGGTACACTTATGTTCCACTAAGCTATCTGTAACTGAATATAGCCCTATAAGCACTAGAACTAATGCTACAGCTAAATCCATTAGTGTACCTATTATAATGTATCTACGCCTACTAGTATTAAGATTGGCTTGCGCTACTTCATTGGAATCTAAACCTAGGGTGGAACGAAGCAGCTGCAGAGACTTCTCTGTCGATTTTCACATGTGCAAACAGGAAAACCAAATTTGGTTGATTGTTCAATGAAATTATGTACAAAGTATTTATGAATCTTATTTTTCTCCTCCAAAATCTATGAAATGTCTTTAATAAATGGTTCGAATTCACTCACTACTAGACCCAGTATGAAATGCTTCAGTTCATCTTTACAACAACTGATTCCCATTATCTCTGCTGACAGCAGATTACCCTGTCCCTCTGGGGGGCCATGTGTCGTCGTGTCCAGCCTGATCCTCCTTGTCAGGGTTCCGGACTTAAGGTCATGTTTACTGACCTTTTTTTGGACTGTTCCCTTCCCTGAGCAGCTCCACCTGGTAGCTGCTTCTGCCCATGTCACTGCAGCTGACCCTCAGGTCAGGAGTTCGAGTCCCTGGTTGTCTAGTGGTAGAGCATCACTGCTCTGCTGCTGGGCTGTCCTTCTGTCTCTCGTTTCTCTCTGTTTCTCTTATATCCTGCTTCGTTTTGTCTTTTTTTCTGCTTTGCCTTTCTTTTCTGCTTTTGCCTATTTTTCTGTCCCTTTCTGCACTTTTTCTTTTCCCTCGCTTTTGCTCACCACCCTTGCCGCTGCGATCCCCCGTGGCCCCACCCCCCTCCAGAGACCCTTCCCGCTCCCCGTGTTTTCCGCTTCCCAGCTGTCCAGCCCCCCGCACACTACTTAATGGCGGCCGCTGTGCGGCCGGGCACAGCGGTTGCGCTGGTGGCACGCCAAAGGCGTGCTAAAGGCAAGCCCGTCTGCGCACATCCGTGCCTGGACCGCGCCCAGCGCCACGGACCCTGGTTCTTGGAACGTCCACTGATACGAAGCCAGCACCCTCCTTTCCCTGAACACAGGGAGCCACGCCGCCTGCCAACTCACATCGACGAAGGACACCCAAGGACCCTTACTCTTGCCGAAGTGCAGCTACACCCTTGCCCATCCCAACACGCCGGCTTCTCTCACCGCCCGGCCGACCAACAGTGCACTCGACCATCTCAGGTGCATCCCCCTCAACACGCGCTCCCTCTACAAACGCGCCACAGAAATCTGGGACCTCCTCGATGCCACCTCTCCAGACATCGCCTTCCTCACGGAAACCTGGATCAACCCCAGCTCTGGTCCAGACATCGCCACTGCCATCCCCCATGGCTAGAAAATCACTCACAAGGACCATATCGCCATCGTCCACAAGAACACCCTCCACCTGACCTCTCACTCGAACGACCCAACGACATCCATGGAACATCTCCATTTCCAGATTCAGACCAACCCCAACACTACCCTCCGTGACAGCCTTGTCTACAGGCCTCCTGGCCCCCGCCCGCCCTTCACCGACAGCATCGTAGACCTCATTGCACCCCAGGCGCTCGCATCCACTGATTACATCCTACTCGGCGACCTCAACTTCCAGCTGGACAACCCCAGCAACCAGAACATCGCACCCCTTCTGGAGAACCTCGCCAACATCAGACTTAAGCAGCTAGTCACCGTTCCAACCATCACACACGGACACTCGCTCAACCCCGTCTTCTCTGCCTGCGGAAACATCACCTACAGCCACACCACCGAACTCTTCTGGACCGACCACAACTGCGTGCACTTTGCCTTCACCACTCCTACTGCACACCACCGCACTCACCGCTCCACCCGTCGCAGCTGAAACAAGGCCACTGAAGGACATCTCACCGCCTTCGTCAGCACTACACACTGCCAACATCAGCAGACTCCAACACCTCAGCAAGCAACCTCCACCGATGGATCTCTGACTGCGCCAACACCCCTCAAGAAGGCTCCTGGCAAGCAACAGTCCAAGAAAGCCAGCTGGTTAAATCCCACCCTCCACAAGTCCAGACGCACCTGCAGACAACTTGAGGAGAGATGGACGAACAACAAAACGCCGGAAACCCACGTAACCTTCAAAACCACCATCAACGCACACCACCTCCTCCTCAAAATCACAAAGAAAATGGCCCTCCAAGACAGAATCAACGCCAACTCCCACAACAGCAATGAACTCTTTGCCATCATCAAGGAGTTCACCAGGCCCAACAGCGAGACCACAGACCTCCCACCCTCCCAAGACCTCTGCAACAAACTTGGCACCTTCTTCCACCACAAGATCAGGCAGATCTATGACAGCTTCAACACCCAAGACCCTGCCACAACGCCCGTCACCACCACACGCAACCATGCAGAACCCCAACAGATCCTACTCAACTACACTCCGCTCACCACAGACAACACACTCCAGGCCATGGAGGGCATCCACTCTGGAGCCCCATCGGACCCCTGCCTGTATCACATCTTCCATAGAGTGGCCACCTCCATCGCCCGAGCTTTGTCACACCATCAACTGCTCTATTGAGACCGCCACCTTCCCCGATGACAGGAAACACGCCAAGATCAACCCCCTGCTGAAGAAGCGATCCGCCGACCCGACAGACCTAAAGAACTTCAGACCCATGTCCCTCCTCCCATTCCCTGCCAAGGTAATTGAGAAGGCCATCAATGCCCAACTCTCCGAGTTCATCGAAAAGAACCACGTCCTGGACATCTCCCATACTGGCTTCTGAAGCAACCACAGCACCGAGACCGCACTCTTCACCGCCACCGACGACATCCGCTCCCTCCTCGACAAAGGCGAAACTGTAGCCCTCATCCTACTGGACCTCTCGGCCGCCTTCAACACCATCTCCTGCCGCACCCTAATCACGAGACTCCAAGATGCCAGCATCGGCGACAAGGCCCTGGACTGGGTCCAGTCCTTCCTTACCAGCCAAACACAGTGAGTCAGACTACCTACGTTGCTCTCAGAACCTACAAAAATCAGCTGCGGAGTGCCCCAGGGCTTCTCCCTGAGCCCCACCCTTTTCAACATCCCCATGGCCCCCCTTGCGGCCATCGTCAGAAACCACGGACTCAACATTGTCTCCTATGCAGATGACACCCAACTGATCCTCTCCCTCACCAACGAACCCACTGCAGCCAGAATCAACTTTCACAGCCGGATGAAGGCAGTTGCCACCTGGATGAAAGATAGCTGCCTCAAGCTCAACTCGGACAAGACCGAAGTTCTCATCCTGGGACCCAGCCACTCAGCCTGGGACAACTCCTGGTGGTCCGCCGCACTGTGTACCACTCCCACCCCCACGGACCACGCATGCAACCTCAGCATCATACTGGACTCCTTGCTCACAATGAACCGCCAGATCAGCGCTGTATCCTCATCCTGCTTTCACACGCTCCGCCTGCTTCGAAAGACATTCAGATGGATCCCCACAGAATCCAGAAAGATGGTCACCCACGCACTCATCACCAGCAAACTCGACTACCGCAACACACTCTATGCCGGCGTCACCCAGAAAGAACTCAGTAAACTACAGAACGTTCAAAACGCCGCAGCCAGACTGGTTCTCAACATCCCCCGCCGCAGCCACATCACCGAACACCTTGACAACTACACTGGCTCCCAGGCAACTAGAGAATCACCTTCAAACTCCTCACACATGCCTACAAAGCTCCCCACGATGTGGGACCAGCATATCTGAACCACCACCTCTCATTCCACGTACCCGCCAGCCCACTTCGCTCCGCCCAACTTGCCCTGGCCACCGTCCCACGGATCCACAAGACCAGAACCGGAAGAAGATCCTTCACCAACCTCGCCGCCAAGACCTGGAACAGCCTGCCCCTCCACCTCAGGCAATCCCCTTTACTGGCCCAATTCAGGAAGGATCTCAAGACCTGGATCTTCGACTGAATCTCCATGCCCAGACAGATCAGCGCTTCCGCCAGCACTTTGAGACCCTCACGGGTGAGTAGCCGTGCTATACAAACCCTGAGTTATTGATTGATTCATCAACCAGCACAGGAAACTCGTTTGCATCCAAAAAGTGAAATTCAGCCACATCTAAGATAAGATGTCTCAGGGCCCTCAGTCTTGTTAGCTAAGGAAGGTTAAATGTAAGATCAAACTGGAGATCAAGTTCCCGAAGTTTCAATTGAACTTTCACAGTGATCCCAAAATTCCCAGATGTCGTTCTCCCTGTCATTTGCCAGTAAGTATGTCCATTCAAGGGAGGAGTACCTCCTGCAGGGCACTCTCACTCGCTTCGATCTCGTGAGTGTTGTCTCTTCCCCTCCTTCACTCAGGTCTGAATCCTCAATGTCCTCTGGGATATCTGTGAAATCCATTTCTCCTTGCTGAACCAGTCTTCCTCTCTTGCCTTCTCTGCCACTTTTCTTCTGCTACCCCTTGTGGTTCTGTAGCACTAGGCCCCTCGTCAGGGTCCGAGTCTGTCTGTTGTATGGCCACTGGATTAGCCTCTCCTTCACCAGTCTCGTCATTCAACTCTCCAGAATCCTCCTCAGGCCAATCAAGTGCTGTTTCAGTTTCTGACTGTCCCCCTACAGCTTGACTAACCTGCTCCCATGATCTCTCAACCACCACTTTCTCTTCTGGGAGAGGTGCTGTTATTTCATCAAGGGGAAATGGAACTTGTGAGTATGGGCAGCATGGATCTAATTGGGAAGACCTCCGAGCTTCACAGCAGTTGTAGTTACAAGGCTTCAAGCACAATTTCCGTACGTGCTTCTTCACTACCATCCAGTCTCCGAGACTTAGGTCATGGCACTGTTCCTGGTACGGCGGGGCTGTGGTTGCTTCAACCTGATGAGACACTGAATGCACCATGTCAGCCAATCCTTTGCAGTAATCTAGTATCAGATGATCAGTAATGTTTACAAGAGCATTTGCAGGTACAGCTGGCAATCTCATGGCCCTTCCTATGATGATCTCATGATGAGACAGTCCTGTCCTACGATCGGGTGCACTGTGCAGACTCATCAACACCAACGGCAAAACATCCGGCCACTTCAAAGACGTAGAAGCACATACTTCAGCAAGTCTTGATTTCAGTGTCCCATTGACTTGCTCCACCAGACATGAAGCCTCAGGTCAGTAACTACAATGCAGTCTCTGTTTAACCTTCAGGGCAGCACACAGCATTCTCAGCACTTTGTTATTGAAATGCATGCCTCGGTTTGATTCCAAAGAAGTCAGGAAGCTGATCTTTGGTATCAATTCCCTCAACAGCAACGTTTCTACAGTGAGACTATCATTCCCTCTTGTGGGATATGTCTCAACCCATCGTGAATAGATAGACACAAAAACCAACACATATCTTACCCCATTGCACACAGGTATCTCAATGAAGTCCATCTGCATCCTGTTGAAAGGACCACCTGACCTCCCTATGTGGCTCAATGTTACTGCAGTTCTTTTCCCTACATTGTTCTGTTGGCACACAACACATCTGTGACATAATGCTTCCGCCATCAACCTGAACTTTGGATTAAACCATGTTTAGGGAAACAGTCTAACCAGAGCATCCCTCCCTACATGAGTCGGACCATGGTAATGTCTAGCCATTGGAGGTAACAAACTATTTGGCAACACATGCCTGCCATCTCCTGAAACCCATATTTCTTCCTCATCTCTTTTAACACAACCTGCATTTACTCAACTGTTCTACTTCTGGCACCTCTTCCTGTAACCTCTTAACCTCCTCCCAAGTGTCAGCTGCTGTGAGCAAAAGGTTGTAATTAGTCTCATCTGCTTGATTTACATACTCCCTGTAGGAAAGTGGGTTTCTGTTGCAGTAACCCCCCCACTTTTTGCCAGACTACTGATGCACTTTTACTTGGTGTGCCCTGGGTCCCTGCCAATCAGGTACCCAGTGCCTGTGTTCTTTCCCCAAAACTAACCCAATTGGCATCTCTGGCCACAGGTCAGCCCCTGGTAAATGGTACCACAGGTACCCAGGGCACTGTGACCAGAGAAGGCCTCTGAGGGCTGCAGCACTGATTGTGCCACCCTTAGAGGTCCTGTACCCTTACACACTCACACTGCCTTTGCAGGCTGTGTGTTTTGGTGCAGAACAAAGTGAAGAGTCGACATGGCACACATTCCTGTGTGCCATGCCCACAACCCACTGCCCTGACATAGGCCAGTCACCCCTCTAGCTGGGTGCACTATGTCAGTGGTGAGGGTACAGGTGCATGAGCCCTGTACCCCTACAATGTCTAAGCCCTTTCTTAGACATTGTAAGTGCAGTGCTGGCATTAAGAGTATATGGTGCTGGGAGTTTGTCATTACGAACTCCACAGCACCATAATGGCTGCACTGAAGACTGAGAAGTTTGGTATCAAACTTCTCAGCACATTAAATCCACACTGATGCCAGTGTGGGATTTAATTTAAAATGCACACAGAGGGCATCTTAGAAGATGCCCCCTGAAACCTAACCAACTTCTAGTGACCCGACTGAGTGGCTGCTTAGGCTGCCACCACCAGACATGTTTCTGCACCCCTAGGTCGAGAGCCTGCTGCTCTCAGGGGCCTGAAACAATGCACATCCTGGGACGAGGTGCCAAGCCTCCTCCCCCAGGATGGGCAGGGTTCACGAAGGGGAAGCTTCAAAGGCATGCCGCCTTTGTGAGCCTCCCCAGACCATTTGCTGCTTTCAGCAACTGGTCCCCACTGGTTCTACCCCCCTTTGGGCGGGAGAACCGGCGGGAAAAACAAGTGAGGGAAGGAGGTGTGCCCACCTCTGCCAACTCCACCCCTCTGGTGGGGGAGGCGAGGTGAAGCACAACTCCGAGTCCCCGCCATCTTTAGGATGGGGGGACCCAACCAACCAGGGACAGGCTCCTGCCCCCCTCCCACTGGAGGGTGGCACAATAGGGGGTGTACCCACCCCAGGAAAGGGACCCATTGGTCCCTGACCTCTACCTACCTGTAACACCCCTAAATCTAGTATTTAGGGGGCACCCTGAACCTTGCTTCCTGAGATCCAGCAACCACAAAAAAAGAAGACAGAAGGACTGAAGAGCCGTGCAGAGCTAACAAGAGGACAACGCCCACTGACTTGGCCCCAGCCCTACAGGCCTGTCTCCCCTCGAACCTGCTCCTGCGAAATCCTGGCGTGTCCTGCAGCTAGCAACCTCAAAAACCCCGGAGGACCTGCCTGCCTTCGCTTCTGAAGACTGCTTCTCCCGTGAACACCAGACTTGTTCAAACTGCAGCTTCTGGCTCCGGCCGGATACCGCGAATCCAGCCCACTCTGCACCCGCCGAACCTGGCCCGAGCTCGAGTGGAAAAACACCACGAGGAGGTCCCCCCGGTGATCCTAACCTGAGATCCGGCGACCCCTGACCTGCCTCAAGCCTCTAGACGACGCCTGTAGCCTAAGTCCAGCCCCCACCAACCGCGACCAGGAGCTGGTAAGAAGATCCGACTCCGAAAGGCACCCCTGCACCTGAAGCCCCCAGACCTTGTGTGCCCAAACCGACGGTGCCTAACCAACCCCCAACTTCCCAACTTACCTCTCGAAGTGGTGGTCGCTCCCAGAAGTCCTTCGTCTCCCTGCCTGCAGTGCTTTTCTAAACCGGAGGTTCCCCATAGGAAATAACAGGGCTCCCGACGACAAAACAGCACCCTGCACCCGGCCGCCCTAGTGCCGCTGAGGGTGCACCTTTGGTGCCAACTTGTGTCCCCTTTTGCCCTGACCTAAAGTCTAGGAGCTTTGCTCCCACAACCCCATTGCTTGCCTGCCAGCAGCCACCAACCGGAGACCCCCTATCCTCCGTAGGATAACATTGGGCCTCAACACTCTGCACCCGGCCGGCCTAGTGCCGCTGAGGATGAAACAACAGTGCATCACTGACCCTGGGGGACCCCTGAGTCTAACCCCAGAACCTTAACTCCCACAGTCGTTTACTTACCTGTGAACCGATAACCTACTTTCCCTCCGTAGGATAACATTGACAATTTTTCTCCAAAACGTTTCTAAGTGTGGAGTTTTGAAATCTAAAAATATTCTTTATAAATCGCACAAATAACCAAAACGTATTTACTATGGGCCTGATTCACAGAACTAACTTACGTCAAAAACGTAAAGTTAGTACTTTTTGGTATTCACAGAATACACTTACCACTACTAACTTTATGTCCGCTCTCGGGCCGGAGATTTCGGCCCGGTGGCGGAGATTCCGGCCCCGTGGCGGAGATTCCGGGCCGGAAGCGGAATTTCCGCCTCCGGGCCGGAATCTCCGTTTTTGGGCCGGAATCTCCGCCTCCGGGCCGGAATACCCACATTTAGGCCGTTTCATGGCACTTGAAATGCTCAAACGGCCTAAATGCGGGTATTCCGGCCCGGAGGCGGAGATTCCGGCCCAATAACGGAGATTCCGGCCCTGTACTAAGCTGGACAGAGTAAGGAAAAACATAAACTGACTACAGAAACGTCAAGCTGTGTAAAAGGTTAGTACTTCTTTCCAGGCACTATCACTGCTCCCAGGGGGTACAACTTCAAGTCCCTTCTTGTGTTACTTTACTTCCGGCAGGCGCTTCAGAAACAGCAGAAGCAGGGGAGATTGCACAACGGCCTCCCATTATCCTGACAGCCCTTCCCCCTTCAGCAGATGTCCTGTCAGTGGGGTGTGGCTACAAATAGTGCAGCAGGTGTAGTGGCACCAGGGCCCAGGGGCTCTAGGGTCCACTGAACCCCAATTATGGCAGTAGTTTTACACCCAAGCAGAGGGAAAGGGGCCACCCTCCTTCCTTTCACTAGGACCCATAGCGCCTAGATACACAACTGAGCCCCGGGTGCCAAGACCTCATTGATGTAAACGGCTTGTCATTTATTGACCTCAGAAAGCTATTAACAAGCATCACACAAGGTGGCCAAGGTGGGAAGAAGACATAGTAATCCTGTTTACCAGGTTTCTTCTTGTTCGTACAAAGAATGCCTGATTACAGCAAAGTGTTCTTGCTTTTCTAAAGTGAAAGAGAGGGCTTTGCTCTTTCAGTGCTAACACAGAATCATGGGGGAGCTCGATGCCACACACAGTTTGAAACAAATAAAACAACGCAAGCACAGGTATAATTTTACAATACAATATAATCGCAAAGGTAAAGCCAAAGGGTAAAGTTAGATGGGCTGTATTACCACAATGAGAGACTAGTGAGCACTTCTTACCTTAGGATTGCACCAGAGAAACTCTTTCCATCCGGTCTTTGTGAAATTCTCAAGGTCAGAGTGGAGGCAACTTCTCTGGCATACATTGAAATAGGTTATCAATGCTCAATCCACACCCCTACGGCTTCATGTGACCTTCTCCT